>JAJHUR010129087.1:415-11608 GCA_027495735.1 Lutjanus campechanus | reverse complement strand
TAGGCGGGTGTATGTTAGGGTAGGTGGGTGTATGTTAGGGTAGGCGGGTGTATTTTAGGGTAACTGGGTGTATGTTAGGGTAGGTGGGTGTATGTTAGGGTAGGTGGGTGTATGTTAGGGTAGGCGGGTGTATGTTAGGGTAGGCGGGTGTATGTTAGGGTAACTGGGTGTATGTTAGGGTAGGCGGGTTTATGTAAGGATAGGCGGGTGTGTGTTAGGGTAGGCGGGTGTGTGAGCAGCAGCTGAGTAACATTAGGTGTGTTCGAGATGAGCGAGCCCTGCGCAGAAGCGATCACCAGCGATTGCCACACAGTGTGTGCCAGTTAGATTTGTTGACGTCATGCACACATAGGCAACAATAACCTCACAAGATCGAGGTCACTGTTTCCTGAGCCAGTCGCTGCAGTTGCTGTCTACCGCCTGCAAGCACAGGCTGTGATCCGATGAGCTGACAGACTCTGATTGGCTCTTAGTTTTGACAACAAACACCATGTGCTGTATAAAATACTAATTTTCTGTGTAATTGTAATATTTAACACAGGATATATTAGTCTTATGTTGTGAAATGAAGTTTTAATCTGTTAACAAGCAGATATGAGAGGTGAGGCTCAGTTCATCTCGAACAAGCCTACTGTGTGACAGGAAGTGTGTGTGTTACCTGAGGTCCCTGTTCGGTCTTTAAGTCAAAAGGATTTCCCACCACTCGTCTCTTTGCTCGCTCAACACTCCGTTCCACAAACTCATCATAGATGTCTGCTTGGACGTAGGTTCGAGAACCAGCGCAGCAACACTGGCCTTGGTTGAAAAACAGAGCAAAGTGGGACTGCTCCACTGCATCTTCCACTAAGTGAGGAAACATTAAACACAAACTTAATTTTTAACAGAAAATAAATCAACTCTTTCACGATTAAATCAACCTGTGGCTTCTACTGCATTTCAGGCCTGTCCTCTCTTAAGAGAGCAGTGGACAGCAAGTGAAAATTGTCTTTGCTGACCTCCAGTGGTTTCATTTGTCATGTGTCTGGAGTGATGCAGGAGTCAATTTAGAATTTTAGAATTTCTTTCAGTCTGCAAATGGAAATAAGAACATTATGTATGAATCTACAAATTCATGTAAATAAATGCATCTTCCTAAAAATGGTAGATACTTAAATAATGCAGTGAAAAACATTACAATAAATTCATTTAACATAACTCTGATGCTTCTGCAGTCATAAAAAAGTGTAGGCTGAACCTACAGCTTGTAACAGCCCATCCTATTTAGCAATCAACAACAACAACAAAAAACATGCAAATAAGATAATCAAAATAACAACAAAGACAAAAATACTACACAAAAAACAACCTACAAAAAGCAAGTTACACACTTAAAGTTCCTGTACCTTGTCCTTCTACAGCAGTATTACAATCTGATCATCCATTTTCATATTTGATCAATACGTTATTTTTAAACTTTTGTAGTGTACTTACTGTGTGACACACACCATTATCACCTTTGGGTGTGCTTAAAGGTGCAACAGAGCACATTTCTGGCCACTCCTAACTAATGTTAGGACATCACCCTTCCTTTTACATGAAATGTAATGCAGCATATATTCTGATGTAACAATGATCAATAATCAGTACCATTTAGGGGCGGGTGCTAAGACAAACTTATCAGCTATCTGTGTCCGCTCTGAGTCCACTGCATCGACTTTTTGGGGTGATTTATTTTTTTATTTTTTTTTGTTATTGGTCTGCAGAGTGAGAGCCACTGCTCTGTGACACTCATTCAGCAACACTTTTACACACCAACTGAACCAAGAATGAGTGCACTAAACTGGAGGAGCTGTGACTGCAGCAGGTCTCTCTGTAAAGCACACAAACACAGCTTTGGAAACAGAGACAGAATACTTACTGTTGGCATCAGACAGGATGATATTTGGACTTTTTCCTCCCAGCTCCAGGGTGACTTTCTTCAGGTTACTGCTGCCTGAAGCCTGCTGGATTAGATGACCCACCTGATGGACACAGAAAGGAAAAGAAATTGATGGTGGCAAATTATTATAAATTAGAGCTATAAAACGACTACAGCTTATTCAAGATGGCGTTACAAGTGGCCATTTGCCAAACTGATGAGAAAGAAGTTTGTCATGTAAAAAAAAAATCCTGCAGGGCTGCAGTAACACACCTTACAGCATAGGCTGCAGGATAAGGTTGATCTGTCCATTTTGAAGCCGTTTCTTTCTACTTTGTTTACTTTTTCTTTATTCTGTGAGAGAAATGAGTTCACTCTGTCTTGAGTCATTCATTATTTGCTCTGGCCATGCCAGTAATCATGCCTTGCCCAGATTAAACACACAAATAATTGACTGCACAAGTCTTCACCCTTTAAGTCAATATTTAGTAGAAGCACATTTAGTCTCAGTTATAGCCTTCAGTATTCAGTCTACATGAGCAGGTGCATATCAATGATTATAGCTCTGCTCCAGACTTTGGTGTCAGTTCTACTGACTCTTATGGGAGATTTAATGTTAATCATGATATTTGGAGACCAATGGCAAATAAACAAATGCACAGACTTGTAAAAATCAGTCAGTATGTTGTATGTAGTTTGTTCTCTGAAGTGTGTCGTTCCATTTTTAGAGGCATTTCTTCATGAGGTCATTCAGCATAGATCTGTTGGGTTTTAATGTGCTTCTCCATGCATCTCCCATAAGCTTCACTAGAACTGCGACCAAAGTCTGGACCAAGCAGCTCTTAATGCATATATATGACTTGTTGCTGACAGCAGTGTTAACTCAAAGTATTTAAGGGCTGCAAAATGAAGTCAACATACTTTCTGTGTGGTTGTGTGAATACTAAGTAACTGTTGCAGTGACTACGCTAACTACGTGGACACTAATCATTAGGGGTGTCAACGTTTACAATTTTTTCTACACATGTAAACGGGACTTCTAACCGACGTGTACCCGGTTACACGTCGGAGATTTATGATCTTTTTCTATCGCAGTTGCGCTATATTTTTAAACTTAAAGTGCAAACTGCATCCCTCTCTCACAACGGGAGCTGCGTCTGAATTTTAATATACGTCTCATAGTAAAAGTAATCTGGAATTGGCGAGAGAAAGCAACTCAAAAAGAAGCCAAAGTAAGCTGAAGTGAGAGGAAAAAACTTCACCTCACTAAAATTGGCGAAAAAAATATGTTTTCTTCCTCCTCTTTAGACGCGAGGATATAACAACACGCAACAATACAGGCTAAAATAACAAGCCATTAACAGTTTTTGTTTTCAACTGCACGACATTTGCACATGGAGAATATGATGAGCGCAGCGCTCCTCTCAAGTCCTCTGCAGCCTATTCTACACAGCAGTTGTCTTGCCTGCGGGTTTTTTTTTTTTATATCAACGTAACATTGTGCCCCATGCATCTATTATGTATGTGGATAACTGCACTAGTGGGTATATTTAAGTGTATACTTAGTTGATGTTATTATCTGAAGCTTTCAGGCAACATGATCCCCCCCTAAAAATACTGTATATATTGGTGAGAAATGAACGAGGAGGAGGAGGAGGAAAAAATGACGTGTGCACGGTAGGCTTGGACGATATCTTATCGCGTGCGATTTATCGTCAAAAAAACTGTTACTGATGAAAATTTGCCACTTTGCGATAACGGCGATAAATGCCACTTGATGACGCATTTTTTTGTGTGACGCCCTCGCCAAAAAAAATCTGTTTAAGTCCGAACAACTGTACAGCGCTCTGTGTTTCGCACATAGGGGTGTGTACTGAAATGCTGTATTAAACGGCAGAATTATTAAGGATCAGAGTATTGGTAAGCGCCGACATTTGAATTCTGATGTAATTTATTATCACACGGCTGTCTCTCCTCTCTGTCACTGCATCTTCTCCATACGCACACGTACAGCACACACACACACACAGAGGAGGTCAGAGCGCAGTGGCGTCGCCTGGCCTGGGCATCCGGGGCTTTAGCCCGGAACGTTTTTTCTTTAGCCCCGGATAATTCAACTTCAGAAGAAATAATGATAACTGTACATTAACGAGCCACAAAAGAAGTTGTAGTTTTCCATTTTCAGTGAATGCAACACAGGATGACGTCTCGACGTCAAGACCATTCAGAGAGGGGTTGCGTGCTGATCTAAACCTTTGGCGCGCAGGGAGACATTTAAGAAAGACAATAGACATTGATATACCGTCACAAAAGCATAGATATAAGGCGGTTTTTCAGGAAGAAGGAGGCTGACTCGGCTGAGGCTCATGTCTCCGGGGAGCCGTCACCAGAAACAGGTAAATTAATCATTTAAATTCTGTTTGTGAAACGTGTAGTGTTAGGGGGGCGTGCCGGCGGGGGATAGACGCTCTTAGACGGGCTGAAAATCCCCGAAGGCTCGGTACGACTGGCGACTTTTCCCACACATAAATTCAGTGATATTTTTCTCACATAAGTTATCAAAGATACCGCACACAACTACGTAACTGCTGTTATGTCCTTCTAACGTGTCTGTGTGGGCCTTTTTCATTTGATTTTCTGGACTTTTCCCGGGTAGGATCCCCCAAACTTCCCCATAAGGGTCTGGGCTCAGCCCCCAATGTTCTCAGTCCCAAGAAACGCCCCTGTCAGAGCATTTCTCTTACCATGTCTCTGTCTGATCTGTTGATTTTTTTCATCAGCAGGATGTTTTATAGCTCGCATTTTGTTTTTTTTCACACATATAAATTCACCCGCGATTCAGTTTTCACAGCAGCAGAGAAGCTGCACGCGGAGGAGACTTGTTGTTAATGACGGAGTTTATTAAAACAATCAAAACTAACGTGATGGTGAATGACATTGACACCAACCAGGTGCACTTATAAGATTAAACAACTGTATAAGGAGGCCTTTACGTTAAACAGGAGAGTCTGTGTTTCTCTATCAGAAACTGAGCAGAGCAGAGCAAACAGGTGAGGGAGGAGGGGGAGGAGAGCAGATTGATCATTAATCAGTCGCGAATGCCGTCCTCTGGGACGGATTAAAAAAATAGAAATGCTCAAACTGGTCAAAAACTGTACGGGGGTGTTCAGACAAATAAAGTCTCTGTGTGTGAAACACTGCCGAATGTAACATCAGGATGTTCACAGACCGTTTGCTGTCATTAGTTTGACAGTCTAGAAGGGAACCCTAGACCCGCGAAAGCTTGCGCGAGTTTGACATTTGAGTAGAAACGGACACAAATCCCGCGAGAGTTTTGCAAATTGTAACATTATTTTATCGTCATATTTATTGTTATCGGCTAAATGCCTTAAATTATCAGGATAAATTTTTTTGCCAATATCGCCCATCCCTAGTGCACGGTTATTGATTTTTCTAAACGGTTATGATTTGTAATCCGTGTACCCGTTTACACGTGTAGATGTTGACACCCCTACTAATCATAAGCTTATAACAGAACTAGACATCACATTGCCGCTTAGCCTTGCTGCCAATTTTTCCTGGTGGCCACAGGCAGTATTGCAGTGAAAAATTTCCCACTGGCCAAAATAGTATTTTCTCCCATAAGCCCTATTCGCACGGGATTAGTATTACCTGGGGACGTCTGGAAATTTGTAAATCACCTTCACCCCCCCTCCCCTTGTGGCACATTTGCACAGGATAAGCAAAGTCTGCATATTACTCGAATTTACTGACATTAAGGCCCGGATATGATGTCAAAGCTGTCATAAGCTAATAGGTGTGTTCGAGATGAACTGTGCCTCGCCTGGCGAGTAGACGAGATCAGGCGGCTGCAGCAGGAGGTGGAGACAAAAAGCTGCAGTCAAGTCGGACAGTTTCCAGCAGACTTGAGAGAACAAACAGGAAGAGACACTGACATCCTGTTAGATCACCTGTAGGTTACCTGTAGTTTGCAGACCACGTTCATAGCAGAAGAGATAAAGTGTGTCCTCAATCGCTGATTGAAGTTAAAATAAAAGTGATCCTCCTTCTGTTGCATAGAACATCTGTTCTTTTATCTGCCTTGTAAAGCACTTTGTAACTGTTTGTTTGATAAGTCACATATAACCTTTATTATTATTATCAGACACAAAAGATCTGCTTGTTGACAGATTAAAACTTCATCGCACAACATAAGACTAATATATCAAGCGTTAAATATTACGATTACACAGATAATTAGTATTTTATACAACATGTGGTGTTTGTTGTCAAAATTAAGAGCCAATCAGAGCCTGTCAGCTCATCGATCAGGTGACAGCCAGGTGCTTGTAGTCCGTGGAGAGCAACTGCGGCGATAAACTCAATCTCGTGAGTTTATCGTTGCCTACATGTGCATGATGTCAGAGCAAGTCGGGGTCAAGTCGGACACAAATCTAACCAGCATGCATTATGCGGCGATCGCTGGTGATCAATTCTGCGCAGGCCTGGCTCATCTCAAACGCACCTAATATTATCTAAAATGTTCCTTACCGCATGCTGTTACACATGTCATCCACGTCAATGTCCTGTGAAATTTCGGCCTTTTGGTGGATCTCTTTCTGCGGATGGGTCTCCATATAATTCGCCGAGAGACACTATTTGCACCTAAAATACTGCCATTCATAATTTCAACCGCAGCCTCCATTACTCAACGCGCAATAAAAAGAACAAACACTGCCCAATCATTGAGATACAGATTCGCACGGGACTAGTATTATCACGAGACGTCTGTGTTTGGCGAAATATGGTAGGCAATTTGCAGTGGAATTTTTACTTTACAAATTACAGACATGGCACATTCGCACGGGATTAAGATCACAGGCATCCTCTGCTATTATTACAAATTACCAGAGGTTCCCAGGTAATACTAATCCCGTGCGAATAGGGCTATAGTCCACCATTTTAAAAGAGACGTCTGTAAAACTGTTCACAGCTGTTGACACCTCGAGCTGTAAGCAAGGTCAGTTATGACTTTTCTTATGATTAATTTTTGATTCATGGAGGTATTATATTTGTAAAACTTTCCTATCGCAGAAAAAAGCCATTTAAAAATCTGTGATGTCATCACAATGTGAAGTCTGTGGGCCGAGCAGGAACTTGGCAGACAAACAACTCACAGTGGACTGACTGGGCACCATCTTCGTAGATACTGTATATTTCGTTATAATATATCTATGACTATAATACAGAGACAGCTAGCTGGGCTAGCCAGTTACCTAACATATCAGTATTTCAAATGTTGTACTTAAATATATCAGATTTGATTTATTTCACTTAATTATTAGGCCATTCTCTACTAATTCTAATTTAAACCTCATTTTGTTTCAAGTTTGCTTCAGCAATGAAAGGGTTACAGCCAGTGTGTTAGGTGAATTAACCAATCACATTTTGATTTACATTGGGTGGGACTAAAAATAATCCCCTTCGGTCTTCCTGAAGGACAGAGATATCTTGCTCCAGACAAAGCAGACCACACTGACGCTGTTACTTGGTGGCAAGCTCGATAGCGCTGCCTTTTTCAAGGTGGACTTTAGCAGTGTGGTGGAGGATCTCCAAAGCCCTGTGTTATTTAAGAGATTGAAATTGCACTCATCTGTTAAAAAACAATTTTCAGACACTTGAATCTTCTTTTTTAAAGTAAACATGGCGTCGATCTCGCGAGACTTCGTATATATCCTAATGGCCGCACGTGCGGAAGTCTCGCAAGATCGACGCCATGTTTACATCTTACCGGCTACGTGCAACAGCTGATATTTCTGCTAAAAACATGGCGTAAATGGCGTCTTTTGCGGTTAATTTTTAATGTCGCGGCTTGCAGACACTTGGATTACACCACACAAGCAGGATGGAGACATTTTGTGTTTGTTTTGTGTGCTTTTTTTAACGTTTTATCTGTGGCCACCATTCACTGCCATTGTACTGGATGAGGCTGCTACCCTGTTTCTCCTAAAACTCCAGGATTGTTTGGTGAACTGAAGATCTTCACTTATCATCACATCGGCATAGTGGTGAGTACATATTGAGTTAGTTATCATGGAAAGTGTAGTATCACTTTAATTTATGCTGTATATTTATTACTGAGGTCAGAGTTAAAGGTGGTGTTATAACCTCTTTTTAGCAGCACAACATGGAGTTCATCACTTTTCTTTCCTTGGTGAAATTTACATTTAGTTTACATTTTCCTGTAAGTACCACCAAGACATTATATCGGCAAAACATTTGCAAGGTTCATTTTATTGAATTTACGCTGGTTTTACTTGTTTTTTAATGGAAAATTGTGGAATTAAATTAATTAAGACTTAATAGAGTGTGTAAATTTACCTACTTCACATGATAGTTGCAATACTTTTTTCAATGTTTCAATAAGTTTGAGTGCTCAGACAAGTGGGTCTGAAATCCATTTGCCCAAAGTTAAAAGGATATTCCGCCACTATAGTGATGTGTCGGTCGCGAACGATCCGGCTCGTACAGTCGGCTCTTTGAAGTGAACGACGGGAGCCGGCTCCTGATTGGGAGCCAATTTGTTTTGTTTTTTTCTCTTCTTTTTTCTGTGAAAGCCGCACGTGATTGGTCAAGATGCGTGGTGGCGTCTCTGTGTCTACACTGAACAGAAGGGGGAGGGGAGGGGTTACAGACACACAGCGCAGTGAGCACACGAGTAGGAGGGAGGGAGACGAGAGAGAGAGAACATACGCTACAGACAGAGATAACACGCTGGAAAGGTGAGAAAATGAGTGACAGCAGGAAACGCAGTAAAATTTGGGCACATTTCAGTGTCATAAACAGTTCAAAGGCAGAGTGCCCTGCAAGGTGAAAAATTGTTGTGTTATTCTCTAAACTTGTCTATGTTGTTTCACTGTAAATAGTTAACAGTTTATAAATAATATACATACAATCAGAGATTGGACCTTTTTGTCTAATTGAGATGGGTCTTTGTTTTTGTACTTGATAATTTATTTTTTGCAGCACTCTGCCCCATGTTTGTATGTATGTTGAGTAGATAAATAAAGCCATATAAATAATAAACATTTGATATAATGTATGTTTTTACATTAGTAATTGATTTGACAGATAATTTTACATTATTTTCGGTAATAAATGAATTTAAGCAACAAAAAAATCTGAGGAGCCACTTGGGAGCCGAAAGAGCCGGCTCTTTTTAGTGAATTCCCATCACTATACCACTACATGATCATCCACTCAATATGTACTCACCTCTATGCTGATGTGAGGATGGGTGAAGATCTTCAGTTCACAAAACAATCCTGGAGTTTCAGCAGAAAACAGGGTCGCAGCTAATTGCAGTGAATGGAGACCACAGATAAAATGTAAAAAAATAAAGAACACAAAACAAACACAAAATGCCTCCATCCTGCTTGTGTGGTGTAATCCAAGTGTCCGCGAGCCGCGGGATTAAACTTTAACCACAAATGACGCCATTTACGCCATGTTTTAGCCGAAATGTCAACTGTAAAAAGTATGTAAACATATCGCAAGATGTATCGCAAGACTTCATATATATCTTCATATATCACTATTTTCACATGTGCATCCATTAAGAAATGACAACTGTACCATGTAGCAGGTAGCATGTAAACATGGCGTCGATCTCACCAGACTTCGTAAATCTCTTAATGGATGCACGTGTGAAAATATTGCGAGATCAGAAGGATCTAAACTGTGAACTGAGTGACGAGGTTTGGTCAAAAATACTGGCAAATACTGGTAGATATATAAAGGAGGCTCGAGGGCTATTTATTCAATATAAGTTATTACATAGGTTTTATTTTACTCCTTCTAAGCTCCACAGGATGGGCTTGTTGGCCAGTGATTTATGTTGGAAAGGTCAGGCAGAAACTGGGACATTTATACATGTCATCTGGGAATGTAAACTTGTTTACCCATTTTGGGAAAAAATACTAGAACACATGGGTAAATGGTTAGGTACTACGGTACCCAAATCACCAAGACTATGCCTGATGGGGGATCAAACACAGCTTACAAGTGTATCAAAATATGACTTTGCAGTGATAAATGTGGGGGTGGTCACGGCTGCTCGAGTGATCCTCAGATTCTGGAAGAGTACATCTCCTCCAGACTTTAAAAAATGGATGGAATCTAGGTTAGAAATAGTATCATATGAACAAATGTTACCTAGAATTAATAATGAAGGTCAGAAATTTAAGAGGTCGTGGGATGGTTTTTTTTCTGCTCATAACATGGCTGGGACACTGTAATGATGTAACTGTACCACTGTGGCTGCTAAACAATTCTGTTTCTATGTATTGTTTTTTACCATTGGCCTATGGATATATTATTATGTATTAAGAATACTGTCTGTTCATGCATACTCAAATAAAAACTTAAATTACAAAAAAGAAAATATCGCGAGATCGACGCCATGTTTACATGCTACCTGCTACATGCTACAGTTGACATTTCGGCTAAAAACATGGTGTAAATGGCGTCTTTTGTGGTTAAATTTTAATGACGAGGCTCGCGGACACTTGGATTACACCACACGAGCAGGATGGAGACATTTTGCATTTGTTTTGTGTGCTTTTTTTTACATTTACATTTGGTCTCCATTCACTGCCATTCACCCATCCTCATATCAGCATAGAGGTGAGTACATATTGAGCGGACTATTATTCAGCGGTGGAATATCACTTTAAGTTTTTACTTACCCCTATAAAAATTGTTTTATTTATTAGCAGTTATCAAATGACAATGAAGACTAAAGTTAATTCTTGTGTTTAATCTAGGCCTGCAACATCTATAAAATGTAAAAAAAAAAAACCCCAACAGTTTCTTAAAGTCCAAGGAGATGTCTTTAAATTAGAGATGCACGATAACTATCGGTACCGATAATTATCGGCCCGATATTGGAAAAAATGACGTCACACAGATAAGTCCAATAATGAATTTTTTTGCCGATAACTACATCCAATTATAAACAGCCAACATTGCCTTGATTTCGCTCAATTTCAGTCCGTTTGTTTGTCCTGTGTTGCTGCTGCCTGCTGTTGTCACGCGCATAACGTCATATTGATGCGCCACCTCAAACATAAACATGGCGCCGCCATCACCAGTGTGGGCATTTTTCACTGTTTCTGAAAAAGACAACGCGATTCAGTATGCAATAAATGTTTAGCCGAAGTGCAGAGAGGAGGTAAAGTCTACCACTTTCAACACATCCAACCTTATTAGCCACTTAAAAGTTTCACCATGGAAAC
>JAJHUR010129084.1:0-12294 GCA_027495735.1 Lutjanus campechanus | reverse complement strand
AAAACCTCAATAATACATACATATCACTTAAATACATTAAGCAGGAAAGGTTTCTGTTTGAGAGATAGGCCTGTTTATTTTGATAAGTTAATTTTGTTATTTTGTATTAAAGTACATTTCTGGATAATAACTTGTTTTCCATGTGTTCATATCATTCAAAAATATGCATCTAATTCAACTCAGGTTTAAATAGTTAAAAATTGTTTCACCCACACAAAAAAAAAGAGCTTAAAAAAAAAATCTCACCAGGAAGGTTGAAGGCAATCAGGTCTGCCGTCCTTGCCGATGAGGTGTCCCTTATTTATTTTTCAGGGAGTTGGCAACCCTAGTCACCGTGGACTGTCGCTGCTGTTTTGTCGTCTCTGGACCGCCACGCTGTGTTTTCGTCTGTGCTTCATCAGCCGCCCATTCGCCTCATCTACATCACTGCTTGTCCTATGGATTCGTGAGTACTGAAATTGCACGTGCCTTTTATTTTACTGCTTGTGTTTACAAGTGAAGCGGCCAATACAGTTTTTAGGCCTCAACGCTCGGGCCTGCAACGTTTTATTTTTATTTCGTCAGTTTTGGGTTTGAGTGTGTGAGTGTGGGCCCACATTGAATTGGTGATATTTCACGTTAAAGCTGGTAACCATTTGTGATGTTGGAGTCTAAGAAGTGAAAACAAAAAAAGGATTTAAAAGGTACTTGAAGTAATAAGGTGACGTGATATTTGTTTTGTTTTTTTAATTAATATTGGGTGATATTTTATTTTTTATAAGTGAATTAGACTCATTTTTATTTCATTTTATTTTTGCACTTTTGGTTAATAAATACCCAATTTGGGGGGATTTTGTATTTAAAGTACACTTGTGGTTTAATTTTCTTATATATTGCATTTGGTTTGTCTGGTAAAAGGTAATTACACAGAGTTAAATTAATTAATATACCAGAAAAGGATTTAATTAGAGACATATATTTTTGTATTTCTTAAATCTTATTGGAGGCACTGCCGTTAATTTCTGTTTCATAATAAAAGACCAAAAGTTGTAATATGCCAAATAGCTTTCAAGTACTGAAATAGCGCCACGTGAGTTATAACAGGACCCAGGCCCCGCCCATAGTACTACTACACAGATCAGGACACATAAAATTATCTAGCTACATGGGACGGGTGTTACAAGACAAAAGCGTCAGAAAAGACGTAACGAGATGTAAAAACATAAAAGAGTTTGTGGAGAAAAGGTGACGTTCAGTTAGATTTAATTTCAGAACCTAAACTTTTTCACTTTTTCTGCAGTAAACAAGTTGAACCAGTTCTACTTTTTTCGAGTGTCTGTGTTCTACTGGAATAAAGACTGAGTGGACTTTTACCAACAGGAAAAATACAACATGAACATTTTTTAAAAATGTTGAAACAAGCCGGTGCAGCTGTGTTACTCATCAGAATAAATGAAACACATGACACAGACTCTTAACCTTTGAATCTCAGCAGCTCGCTTTTGTCTAGTTTCAGTTTTTCCATCCAGATTCGCTCTTAAACATTCACAGAGTTGCTTCTTCACGTCGCCTGATCAAAACACCCTGACATTACCTGCTCTTACTGACACCTCTTTATTTCCCGCCGCCTGATGCAAATGACTCGGGGGACGTTCATGAGAGGTAGAAAATTAAATGAAGTTCTTTTTGTCTCCGCTTTGATGTTTCTTATTTCGCCAGAGAAAATGTTTCACTCTCTCCAAACTGTGGAACAGGAAGAGGAGATGACTATTATCAGGAGCAGCACTACATCTCCTGCTGCTTTATTTCCCCCCCTACTTTATCACCTCATGACTAAAAGGAAACAGTTATTTGGTGTTTTTGACTGCTGACATTTTATGTACTGTGTCTGATTAACACTGGTGGTCACATCAATCAGTTACTCTGTACTTTAGCCTCTCTACGAGCTGCATCCCTCCTCTCTTATCACTCCTTCTCTGCCTTTTCTCCGACTCCGCGTTCTGTTTTCCCAACTTTAAATTCCTGCCAACCTGTAATCATCACTGTCAGGTACAGAATGTCATTCTCCCACACACTGTGTACTTCACACACGCAGCTACACACACACACAAACACACAGTGTGAGATAGAGATGAGACACAGGTGTCAGCTGGGAGAAATGGCAGCCATCACTTTGATAACACTCCTCAGCGAGACACAATCCCTGTCGCCTCGCTCCGTCTCACTCTCCCTCTCGCCGAGGTTCTCTGACTCCTTCTGTTGTGTCTCTGTTCTTTTGCCACCATGTTTAAGACAGAAGCAGAGTGATGTGTGGAAGCAGCGACGCTTTGTCACTTCTGGAAGGAAAAATCTGGCAGATTTCAGTCTTCACCTGTTAACACAGTGATGATTATTGTGACTGTGTACAGTTGAGTTTCCATGTTCTCAGAGACGGTTTCACCACAGCTGATCACACAACCTATACCACTGCAGGGATGTAGATTTATTGATTATATTTGTGATATTTGAGTATGAAATAATGTGTAACTTAAGTTTTGATCATAAAAAATATAATCATCTTCATTTTCAGGATTTTAACCCTTTGAATGCCGGCTTGTTTACATGACACCGCTGCTTTTCTTCATGTAAAAACACAATAAATGCAGTTTGTTGATGTGACGTCAGAGCAGAGATGCTTCCTGGAAAGTTAACTCAGTTATCAGCTGTGAGTCACTGTGATTTTTCTTCTGCTGCAGCAGAAAAAAACAAAATCAGATGAGAAAATGAACTCGATCATCTGACTGTATTTGCTGTTTTACTCGTGACTTCAACCTGCGGACGACTTCTGGTTTTGTTTTAATTGTCTTTCTCACTTTCTAATTTTAACACTAACACTTTATACGCCGCTGGCTGGCCTGATCTGTGATATTACATCAGGATTTATTCATTTATGAAATGTTGTATTAATTATTTGAACCTGTAAAGTAACTACAGCAGTCAGAGTAAAAAGTCAGAATTGTAACATAAACTGGAATAACTGAAGTAAAAAGCTTGAGAATAGAACTGAAGTGAGTAAATGTTCCTGCTTCTCTGTGAGCAGAAACATCAGTGTGGTGTCAGTGGAGAGAAGCTGATTGGCTCGGCTTGACACTGATGACATATTCAGGGCCGTGTGCGCCGTATCTCATCAGCGCTGCCAGCAGCGGCGGCCGGCACAGCTGCCTCTGAGGCCACACCACACAGCCATGTGTGGAGCCAAAAGATACATTTTGGGCACATTTATTGCAGAGCGTGACCTCCGACTCGGGGTTAATCAACCTCTGAATGACTCGAAATCTGTCAGAAAACACTGTTGGAGGAGTGTTTCACAGCATTAAACTGGAGGTGTCGGTGCTTCTGAAAACGCGACTGTTTTCACTGAATGTTGATGAGTCCACGGACCTGAACGCTGACTGAATTCTCAATGCTTTACTCTGCTTCTGTGAAGATAATCTGGGGAAACTGCAACACAGCATCTTGCTAGCAGGGAAATAAATATTGCTGATACATCAACCTTTATGCCGGAGCTACAAAGATATTCATGTCAAATGGTCTCTGCTGGAAACAAGCCATCAGTATTCAGCTGGACAGCTGTGTGGTGGCGATGGCCCGGAGTCTGATGGCCTGCACACATTCAAAGATTCACAGCTCAGCCCCTCAGTGGGAGAACGTGGCTCCTGATTTCAGCTTCTTTTTAGCCTGTTTAGTCTTTTGTTTTTTCGCTACCACTGGTGAGCTGCAGCCAGATATTCCCGTCCTCTGCTGCAGCTGAGGGTGCAGCTTATATTTTTATGTGCATTTTGAAGAATCACATCAGAAAAGGTTGATGGAAATGGTCAAATTCAAACAAACGTCTCCATTTTGCAACTTTTCTCTTTAATCAATTAGTTTTTTGGCTTTACTGTCTAAACACGTATCACCTATGAAAGAATGACACTTGAAGTTTGGGGTTTGGATGAAAGAGCAGCGGATCCTGAGACGATCAACAACACACACGTCATCAGTCACATCAGCTGGAAGCATCGCCGCAGACCAGCCGTGCTCACCCAGCTCCGGGCTAACGTCCGGTCAGGAAATGGAAAATGATGGTACGGACTGAGCAAAGAGAAACCAGACTGTTGTGTCCACATCTTACAAAGACAGCGTCCAGGATCAACAGGTGTTCTGACCCGACAGCAGGAAGAGGACTCTGTTTTTACATCGATGATGATGTATTCCACATTCTTTACTCTGAGCAGAAGTAGAGATATTTGTGCTTTAAAAATAACTCTGTTAAAAATAGAAGAACTGATTCGACTTGTTTCCTGCAGTAAAAGTGAAAA
This sequence comes from Lutjanus campechanus, assembly GCA_027495735.1. Taxonomy (NCBI): domain Eukaryota; kingdom Metazoa; phylum Chordata; class Actinopteri; order Lutjaniformes; family Lutjanidae; genus Lutjanus; species Lutjanus campechanus. The sequence goes on along the minus strand of JAJHUR010129084.1, from coordinate 7,975 downwards.
AGTTCAGACTCTGAATGTCCTCAAAGTATAAAAGTAAAGATTTGTCCTCTGAAGGACATTTTCTACTGACTGTTTCTGTGCAAAGACGACTGAACCTCAACTTTTCTCCACCGTCGGGTCTCCGTCTGTTTTTTCATGCTGTTTTCGTTGTGTTAGATCTTTTTTGGCTTTTCTCTTTTTTCTTTTGTTCTTTTTTGTCCTTATGTCTTTTACATAATTTTTGTCTTGTTATGTTTTTTTTCGTCTTGTTCCATCTTTTATGTTGTTTTTTTCTTGGTTTCTTGTTTTTTTGGTGTTGTAACATCTTCTTACATCATGTTGCATCTTTTTTGTTTTGTTAAACTTTAGTTTTGTTGCACGTTGTTACGTTGGTTATGTTTTTTTTCTTGTTACAGCTTTTTCATCTTTTTAAATCTGAGTTGTCTTGTTTTTGGAAAAAGAACTGATGCTCTTAATTGGAAATGGAAACGTTTCTTCATGGCTTTTTCACTGTTTGAGGTTTGACTGGCACTCTTTTAATTATGTTATCTTGTTTTCTGCAGAGGTATGATGGTTTTCTGAGTTTATCTCGATGAACCAGCTCCTAATAATCACAGAACAGTAGCTGGATGAAAACACGGCCTTTGTCTCAGATTCTAGCTTCAATTATTCTGAACTGTTAATAAAGTTCCACGAAATGTGTTTCTGGGAGAATCAAATGTACTGAAGTTTTTTTTCCTTTGACTTAATTTATGATTGACACTGAAATATTCAGCGGTGGACCGTCAGGATCATATTTCCACACTGATCTTCTACCCTCGGTGTATCAGTGCTTCACCGCCGGCGGCCTCTTCCTCCTCTGATGAGCCTGAGCCGTCACCTTCTGCTCCCAACCCAGATGTTTGAGGAGAGCGAAGCCAGGAGCCAGTCAGACGAGCAGGGAAGGAAACGAAACTCTTTCATGGAGTTTGTCCAAATTAAACAGCTACATATGTCCCACCTCGAACTCTACCTGCCCAAAGTCAGAACAAATCACTGCTCCACTTTTATAATCCGGTTAAGTTGGGTCAAGATCACGGTTTGGGCTAAAATTTAAACTATTTGGTTCATGTTACAGAATTCTGTTGTCATGGTGATCATGACGATGATGATCCGTCCATCCAGCCTGATCTCTTCACTCTGTGGACTTTAAAGTTGAAATGGTTATCTGATTAATCAATTAGTCGTCAATAGAAACTCAATGGTTAAAATTCCAGATCTTAGATGAATAATTCAAGTCATTTTTCAAGTATAAAATGCCTTCACACCGTCTTGTTGTGTGATGTGATGTTTCCTGAAGTCATTAGTTTTGATGAAAAATGAGCTAGTTGAGAAAATCAGCAGCACACGCTGCAGAACATTATGTTCTTAGATATGTAAGATTATAGACACTTAAACTTCTGCATCCATTCAGCCATTTCATTTTTTTCATAGTCTGGATTTTGTGTGTCTGGTTCGGATCGTATTAGCATGTTGAATCAGTTTAGTCCAGACTATAGTAATCCTGACATATCGTAGCTGGCAACAGGTACTGTTCACTGTTTTTGTAGAATATTGAAGTGAAAGGCACAAAGGAATCAGGATGTTTGTCGACCTGTAACAGGTTGTTGAAGGTTTGCAGTATGGGGATGAGACCGACATGGAATATTCAGTAGCCACAGGGTATCTTCTTGTAGCCGTGGGCCATCAGGCCTGATATCATATTTCATTTACAACATTTGCTCGTAGCGACTACAGTAATATTAAACTTTTGATGATCATGTCCAGGCTTTTGATTTATGTTGGACAAAGACAAACAGCTGCAGATTCTCAGGTGGAACATCTTTTAATTCCCAGGACTGCGTTTATTGGTGTTTCCACTCACCTTTTTATTCTCAGATCCATCTCCATCTTCAATAAAACAATAAAATTTAAATGATCATTAATCAGCTGCGTCTGGGTTTTCCTCGGACAGGTGTTTTACTGAGCGGCTGCCTGTAATCTGTTTTTCATTGTCTGCCAATCGATCGCTCTCTCTCTCTCTCTCTCTCTCTCTCTCTCTCTCTCTCTCTCTCTCTCTCTCTGACTCCACACTGCTGTCACCCGCTCTGTTTTCACACTTTACTGACGTCTGTGTGTGTATCCTCACTCCTCTGTGAGCCAGTTTAACTTGTACAGCTGATGTGATGTGATGGAGAGCTGCTCCTTCCAGCAGCTTGACCAGTGCTGCAAGAACAACCTGTAAAGACTACAGAACTAATATCTGATCAATAATAAATCACCTGTTCTACACCCATCTGCTCATGCATTTATTTACCAATAAAACCACTCTCAGACTGCCATATATGGTCAAAACATCCCTTTGGACGTCCCAGGAACCTTGAAGAAATCAAATTAAATGTTCAGATTCACATCGTCAAAGGTAACAAAACTTACCTGTGAGCACCTGAACCTCACGTTTGGCATCATGGGGGTCGCCATCTTGTTTTTGTGCAACCAGAGCATGTTCAGTGCCACTGAAGCGTGGAGCTGGTGGGTGACCTAGCCTGCCTGGTCAGAATCTTTCTGGGTGAGAAATAAACAGTGCAGCAACAGAATATTGATCAGCGCTGTCTAGTTTGACAGTTCGATCTGAGTTTTGTGACCTGTGACCCATCAAACAAAAGGAAATTTTAACCTAACACGCCAGATGTTTTGTTACACAGAACTATCCTCAGAAATTCTTTGGAAAAGGGCAGGTACTTTCTTAAACACTTGGCAGGTGATTGAAACATCACGCTTGAAGCAGCTGACCAATGAAAGGACTTAAACCCACGGTGTGCACCCGGTGAGTCAGACTACTTCAGCATCAGATCGTGTTTGCTACAGTACAGCTCGACTGTGTATTTCCCAGTCAGTTTCTTAAGGAGTAGCTAGTGGTCTTGGTGGAGTTAAGGTCAATGCTGTAAATCTAAAATTAACTAACTGACTGATATATATATATATTGGACATGATCCCCATAATCTCTGTTATTGAGCTGTGAATTTCCTGATTTGGTTTGTTTTTGTGGAGATCTGTGGTAAAACCTGGACCAGACTTTTTGCGATTTTTTGACTGTTTCTTTTGTGATTGTGAACTGGATTGGACTGAACTGTTTTGCGGTTGTGAGGAAAACAAGAAGGAATCTTTACTGAGCGGATTGAACCCTGAGATTTTTATCTTTTTAAACACACAGGTATCAGGTCGGTCGGCCGATACACAAAGTTTAGGCATCAGAATTGGTATCAGGAAAGAAAAATGGTATTGGTGCGTCTGTAGTTATGGATAAAGTGGATTATTTTGAGAGAGTGAGTCTGAGACTTAAGGCTTTTTCACACCTCTGGCAAGAAGTTTCAACTGTGGCAATGGGGGCAAGATGTGGGTGATGCTTTTAAAAATGCTTTGCTTTTTGGGGGGAACGCTTTTGCAGGTAGGCAGCTGTCAGGGTGTTTATTACGCTGCAGTGTGAAAGAGCCTTTAAATGAAAACTACACGTTCTAGAACCGTGGATGGGAAGTGTAGTAATGAGCCCGGTCTGGCGTTTTCAACCTGAGATGTATTTAGGGTCACTTATGCCGACTTAAACACTGCAGAAAGGAGCGTACATTCAGATGACAAACGAGGCAGCTGGTCTCTGCTGTTATCTTTTGTTGTGTTTGTTGCGTACACGTGCTAACAGGTTTACACAGGTGACATCATGGAGAAAAGCAGGCTGAAAAGACAGCAGACGACGAGGGAGAGGAAGATTGAGGAGGTGTGATGAGCTACTGTCAGCAGGAGATTGTGTTTGGCTTAGATCACCGTGTGTGTGTGTGTGTATGTGTGTGTATGCACGTATGATTTGTTCATTTCCTCTCTCCTCTATGAGCTCGTGCCAAAATAAGCTCATTACCATCACAGGAGCCAAGGCTGGAATTCAGAAATTCATTAGCTCAACGATTTGCATAGTCTCGCTTTCCTCTGCAACTGTGTGTGTGTGTGTGTGTGTGTGTGTGTGTGTGTGTTCCTGTCCCCCTGTTGTGTGTGTGTTTGGCACCACTCGCTGCAGGCACTCAAACCCACTCCTACCTGCTACTCTGTCATGGTTTCTCTTCCCCTTGTGTGGTTGAATTAAAATGTTCCCCCTCGCTCTGCTGAAGGTTTGAGCTCCAGCGCAATTCATGTTCAAAGAACTCCAGTCTGAGAAGCAGAGACTGACAATTACTGCAACAAAGGCATGACCGACAGGGAGAGAAGCTTTAATTGAGTTAAAATTGAGTTTCTGAATAGATCATTGTGTTAATTTTAGAATAAATATAGTTCTTTCCTTGCAGGGTGCACTCCAGCTCAGGAGAGGAAAGATATGAAATCTTTCTCATGGCCCCTTCTCTGCTCTTTCATTTCTCTTCCGGCAGTGTATTCATTTTCTGTCCCGTGCTTATCTGTGATAATGCCATGATCTATGCTTCGCCTGAGGTATAATATCAAAGATTTAGCTGAGAGAAGTCTGCAGTGCGATGGGTCCTGTGTTACACAGAGCAGGAGTTTGTTTTTATGACTTTATCGATAAGTGGGTGAGTTGTGAGTGTTTCTGAAGATGACGAGTGAGTTAGAATCAGTCGCTGTCGACTCAAAGTTTTCTTTTGTTGTAAATAAAGAGGTTTATCTCCTCCACACAGGTCGTGTTTACCATCAAATACAGTCAGTATCTTTCATAATGCATGTGTTTAAAGAGGAGGAGTCATGCATTGTGCTTCTAGTCAGCGGATCTTTGATGAAACAGCATGCTAAGCGCTGACTGGAGTCCAAAGTTAAACTTGGCCTGGGTGATAAAACAAAATGTATCAGCAAAAGACTTCATCAAAAGTAAAACTGATCAATAAAATGTTCAATAGTTTCACTGAAATGCATGAAAACATAAACAGCCTCTCATATTCCCCGATGACAGAAGTCTGTTACCTGTGAGCCTGATGAATAACAAGGTTAAACTCAAAATAATGCAGGTGAATTCAACCTTGTACCTCGTGGTCTTTATTAAAACTTGATCATGAAAAATGATCAGTAATGATTGATAGAGTGAAATGAAGCAGGCTCATATAGCTGAAGCCTTTTTCATTTTTGTCTTCTGTTTTTACTCCCAACGAATCAAATACAGCAACTTGATCAGTTTCAAACTCTGATGCTGTACGAACCCCTCGAGGACGAGGCTGGGCAGGTGACGGGGTCAAATAAGATGAGATAAACTTTAGTGACCCCACACCGGGGAAATTACAGTTACAGCAGCTCAGATAGTACAGATAAAAAGAGAGTAAATGACAATAGAGTACTTAGAAAGATAAAATATATATTTAAAAAAAATATGGTGTGTAGCATTATAATTAAGAGAAGGGAGAGTATTAGTGAGAGTAATATATACTGCACAGATACAGTGTTGTTGTACAGGTTGAGGTCAGGGCTGCATTAAGTCAGGCAGATGTTGAGGAGTCTGACAGCTGTTGGGATGAAGGACCTGCAGCAGCTCCGTCCTGCTGCTGAACGAGCAGAGGTGTTGTCCATGAACATCCTCCTCTCACCCTCCTCCTCAGTGGAACCCGGAGGACAGAGCTGGGACAGGCTGGGACAGAGCCGGGACAGAGCTGTCCTCTTATACAGCTGTTCCCGTCCCTCTCTGTGCTGCAGCAGGCTGCTGTGTGGAGGATGTCAGATGCTACCACAGTGTGCTGAGCAGTATCCTGCACACTCCAAAAGAGCTCAGTCTCCTCAGCAGGTGGAGACGACTTTGGTCAGAACATCTGTGTTCTGTGTGAACACTCAGGTATTTGTTCTCTCCTACGATCTCAATGTCCAAACCCTGGATGTTCACTGGAGGCATGTTAGTCGATCTCTGATGAGACTAGATATTAGATATTATATATGATGATATGTGTTCAAACTATTGTCTTTTCCTGGTTTTAAAGTCTTCATTACAGTAAAGTGAAGTCAATTTTTGACCTGATCAGACTGTGAACACGTATTTGGTTTCATCCAGACCTACTTTGTAATCTGTCAGGTAGTTTAATCTACATCAATGCATCATAATCTATTACATCCTAACTATTATTTTGGAAAAAATGTTTATATTGTGATATATAATGTGGCATCATGTAAAAATATTGCTATTATTTGTTAAGCTACATCACCCAGCCTGACATTTAATATATATATATATATAGAGTAAATTCATTGAAGTGAAAGTAAATGTTAAATTGTTCATATTTTCAATAAAACTACTGAATTTTTCAGGCACTAAAAAAAAAAAAGATAAATCAGGTTCACAGCTCACAGTGACCAGTTTATGATGTTTTTATTTTTACTTTCTAAAACTCAAAGATTCAAGTTTATCTAATGAAGAAAAGTAAATTATCTCAACAACAACAACAACAACAACAACAACAACAACAATAGATCAGCAAAACTTTTATCTCAGAACTTGAGTTGGGCTCAAAATCCCAAAAATCTTTTTGTTTTTTAAGTTTTGCTGACCTATAATCTTCAGTTGAGATAATTTATTCTTCATTTCTAAATAAACTGAAAAAAAAGAAAAAGAAATTAATTGAAAAATATTAAAACTTTAACATTTACTTTCACTTCAGTGAATTTACTCAATATTTTTTAAAATACAATGTTTTGAGTTTCTAAAATTCAAAGATTTAAGTTTATTTAAAGAAGAAAAATGAAACAAAACTCAAAAATCTGTTGCAGTCAGTTGCCCTGAACCGAATAAAAAAAGACAGATACCCAAACCTGATACCTGCAGCATCACAGTCTGATCAAACTGAAGTTTGAGTGTTTTGTCTTCAGAAGGACAAATATCACCTCCTGGATGTTTCTGTGTCGTGGAGGTTAAACCCAGACCTGCCAGCAGACAATCAATAAAACACATACTAATGAGAAGAAAAGGGAGTTCATACAGTTAATTTAAGTTATTGTTGAATTATTAAAAAAAAAAAAATGCCACTCACACACCTTGGGGTCACGGAGGTCATCCGTCCTCTGACCTCAGCAGCTGTGCGCGTGTCTCTTTGATGTTATTGTACTTGGCTGAAGATTAAACAGTGCTGTCTGTCCATGGAAACATGGACCGTGTCTCAGAGACTCAGTCACTGTGTCCTCTGCGCGTCCTTGAACGTCTCAGGTGGAGTCCAGCTTGATTTGGAGTCCGCTGTGAGCTTCAAATGGCTGGAAATGATTCAGGTGACACACGGTTCTCTATAAATCCCTCAGGTAACAGCAGCGTGTGTGTGTGTGTGTGTGTGTGTGTGTGTCCGAGTGTTGTTCTACCCGGAGAAAGGAACAGTCCGTAGAAATCAGTCCTCAGGAAAGTTTTAAAGTTTTTAGGCTGCAGACAAAGAGACTGAAATGCCTTGAAATTTATACTGATTTTTAAAACTGATTTTAATTTATATTATACACCTAAAAAAATCTTTGTAATAGACCATAAATAATACTTAAAAAACTGTTATGCATCTGGATCACCTTCAGAGAAAACTTTACTAACATATTCTTTCCTTTTATTTCAGCTTTCTTGTCACTTTAACAACATTTTTAATTTAACTGTGGTCAAATTTAGCAAATGTGTTTTAAGCAATAATATATTCCTTTAGTTCCTTTAGTCCCACAACAGGGACATTCAGGATTTGACACCCAGGAAGTCACTATAATCAAGAGTCAAAAGATGGAAGTTAGCCTGCTGCTAATCTGCTAAGCTACGCTTGTTAGCTTTTAGCAGAACTGGTTCAGCTGGTTTTTTGTCCATCATGACTTGTAGTGGATAATAAAAATAAATTACCAAGATGTCGGTTCATCAAACTGATTATAACTGGAGACAAAAGTATTTTTACTTTTAGCTAAGATGAGCCCAGCTGTACCAGTCTCTCTGTCAGCTGTAACTCTCTACAGCTCTCTTGTTTCAGCGGTCTAGTTGGAGCCCAGATTATAAAT
>JAJHUR010129083.1:0-11641 GCA_027495735.1 Lutjanus campechanus | reverse complement strand
CCAAAGTGGTTTTCTTGCAGGGTTTGGCTCCTGGCACCCTGAGGCTGAACCCACCATAAAACCCTCTCAGGCCTCCAGAGGTGAACCCTGACTGATGCCCAACCTCCACTTGCTCCTCTCCAACTTCATGCCTCTCCTGTACCCGTTTGAACCTGTCATGTCTTTGTCATCCTGGAGTCAGAATCCTGGTCAGAGTCACTGTAAATCACCTCAGTGCTGTATTCCCTGTCGTCAAACTGGCTTGTGAGGTTGTGTTCAGTCCAGACAAGTTGCACTGACTGGGACGCTGTTGAACCTGTGTTGCATGCTCGCTGCGCTGCGGCAGCCACAGTTAGCAGTATTTACTCTTGGGAAATTCAGGTGGCCATTTTTTTTTAACATATTGCACATTATTAAGTATTATTTATTTCAACATTTATTTTTTTCATAAAAGTAAGAAAGTGATTTGATTTGCTGTTTATGGAGTAGTAATTATTTAGATGTGTGCAACCCACTTGTGTAGTATGTGAGACTTTTATTTTGAATTAATAGATGTCCTGTATTTTCGTGGCTATTTCCTGTTAACTTCACACTGCTACATGGGCCAGAGCGCTGGAGGTTTGTCAAGTTCGCAGAAAATACCTTAGAAAATAACAGTACTGGGGAAGTCATGGCCTTCAAATTAAAAGAATAACATTTGTCACATCTCCATAACATTAATAAGATATCAAAGTGTTGAAATGATGAAGATAGTAATTTTATTATCTGGGCATTATATTATAAGGTTATATTGACATTTGTACACTGTTTTAAATTATTTCATTTACTAAAGACTTACACTTGATCACGCAGCAGTTTAATCTGACTTTTATTTTGAAATGCACATGTTAAGTCTTATTTGTGTATCGTAGCTCACTTGACATTGGTGGTAACAGGTGGTAAAGGAGCCTGAGAAAGTAAAAATGATTAAAAATCATTTAACAAAAGGTAATTGTGTGAAAGACAACACACAGCCATTAATGAAATAATATAAATATGTTTTTCTAATAACTTCATTAGAGTTTTACACACAGCAGATATTCTGTATATTTATGTTTTTATATTTAATATGCTATATGATTAATTTAAGTACATGCCATCTGCTCTATTGCTATTTACACCCTGATTATTTCTTTGCTCCCATCTGCTACTCGGACACAGTACAGGGTCTTTCTGTTAAATGAGCTGAGATATTTGCTTTAATGACATTCAGTCCAAATACTCAAGGACAGAAGTTCATTAAAATCTGTCCCAACAGTCAAAGAAATGAGGATAAAGTGCCGCTGAGAAGAAATTTGTTGAAGATTTTCTTTTGTGTGGTGTTACTTTGAACAAAAAAAAAAAAAGGACTTTCAAGCTTTTCTTCAAACAACACTTTCAAAAGCCTTTAGCGGCGAATGACTGGTTTAATGTTCTTTGTGCAGTTTGATGGGCTACTTACCCGACTGAGGTGGAAGAGCTGGAACTGAAGTAGAGTCAGATTTACTGCTGTACAGTTCTCCTTAAGAGAAAGTCAAATGTAGCTCATTTAAAAGTTTTATTCCAGGGAGAATGCGCTCGCTGTCGGGATAAACTTGCTGTTGTAAAAGCAGAGCAGTTCTCATCATACAAAATGTTCAAACTATTGATTCAGCAATTGACTGGTTTGCTATTGGCCACTTTCTGTTGCAATATTAAGGAAGAGCCTACAAATTACCTCTGCTCTCATATGGTTTACTGTAACCAATAATGCAGCCTATGGGAGCACATTTCCACCAGGAAAAGAAAAAAATCTTCAAAAACCTATGCCACTTTTAAAAAAGTGTCTATTTGCACCCAGGTGAAAATAGTCATACAGCAACTATTTCATTTATTCTTTTGTTGTTATTTTCAGTTTTCAGTTGCACTTCCATTATGTTTTGGCAGCAAAATTATTTGGCCTGAAAAAATCATGGTTTGTCTCTGACATGTGGGTGTAAATAGTCATGATGTCTATTTACACCCTGGGTGAATACAGAATTGTTGGCTTCAGATACCTGGGTGCTTGTCTCTGCCAGGCTAAGCTATAAACACTTGGGTGTAAATAGCCACATTAGTTATTTACATTACAAGAGCACATAGCATTGTTGGCTACAGACACCTGGGTGCTTCTCTCTGCCATGCTAAGTTGTATTCAGCTGGGTGTAAATAGCCTTACTGACTTGTCCACTCTGGGCGCAAAAGGTATTGTTGCCTGCTGTTGCCTGGGTGCTAATAGCATCTTCCTTAAAAATACAGTGCTCGTGATAAGTCAAAATTATGAGTAGCTAAGTGACTCATAGTTGGCTGAATATCTCTTAATTTTGTGTGCACGTGCACATGAATGTGGCTCCAAGCTAAAGATCTGCAGTGAAGATATCCCAGAAGTTATAGCAACTAGCTAGCAATGTCTAGCAGGAAAGGCATCATTAACCTAAAGAAATAAAAGATTTCTGTGCTTGAACATCATTGGAAATATTTGGAATAATGTAAATACACAACTCAAAATAACATATGTGTAGTGTTTTTAAATATTTTAATGTGGAAAAGTGACATATAGCTTTAATACACATTACAGAGGGTAAAAATTTAATTTTCTGAAGTGGGATTAGTGAAATGAATGAACTGAAATATCCTAGATATCACCCATCATGGTGAGGCAGGAACATAATACTTGAAAAATATGTTATAATAGCCTGAAGTACACATTTGAGAGTATATTAATGAGACTGCCCTCTGATCAAGGCCAAAGCATGGCCATAACACAAAGTGCATTTTAAACATGTGCGTTTCAAGTATGAGAGGCTTTTATTCTTGAAAAAGGTCAGGGGAATCCTTTTTGCCACATTTTCCCATGTTTCCATAAGTGCAGAGCTCTTAAAAGTCAGTGGCTTCATGGGAGGGGATGGGAATCAGAGGGCCACCTTTGGCCCCGCCGGCTGCTGTGTGGAAACAGTGTGCTTCCTTCTGTTAGGCCTTTGATGGCTCCCCCTCCACTCCCGTCCTTCCCTGCCCCATGGCTGCCGTTTGTTTGGACACCGACCTCCTAAAGTCAACCACCTACATCCCCCTCTCACCTCCTCCCTCTTCCACACACACACACACACTCTCTCTCACCCACACAGCTAACTCCACCCTCCTCACAGTCCGCTGAGTCAACGCTTGTGCAGGAAGGATGCAGTTGTTTTTGCGGCTCCCGGCTCAGGGCTGCTTGGTGGGTTGGGCGGGGGGTAAAAGAGGCGGCTGCATTTACACGACAAAATGGACTGTTTGAAAAATAAAGAAGGCAGGAGGAAGAGGAAAGGGGCAGGACACACACTCAGGGCCAAGTGTGCCGCCTAATCTGAAAGTAGAGTGTGTGTGTGTGTGTGTCTCTGTATGAGGGTGACAATCAGCTCTCTGTGAACACCTTTCCTCAAACCTGTACTGTCTTGTGCTTATCAGATTCAAATACCAGGAGGTATGGAGTCATATCAGTGTTGTAAAAAAAAAAAAAAGAATAAATCTGTAAAAGAATTAGGCTGCTTTGCACCAACAAGGATGTTTTTTAAACCAGATTTAATCAGTTTTAACGTTGAGTTATGTGGCACCAAATGGTAAACTAAAATTAAAACAGATTAAATTTTAACCTGAGTTTAGTTTTCTCTTTAAACCTAGATTAAACTCTGTTGCACCAAAACTTTAAACTCAAGCTAATATGAGTGGGTATGCGGACTAGGCTAACTAACTTTTTAACCAACTAGTATAGTACTAACGTTCTACCTTTTTAGTTAGCTAGCAAAAACGTAATGTTTGAACTTTTTGGCCACCTAGTAAGCACAAATATTTGAACTTTTTGGCCACCTAGTAAGCACAAATGTTTTAACTTTTTAGCTAGCTAACAAACAATTTAACGCACTGTTAGCTTTTTAGCTAGCTAGCAAACAATGTAATGTTTTAAGGAATTCAGAGCAGCTAGTTCACGAAAGTTAATGGTTTTCACCCATCTTTTAAACCTACTAGGTCCTGACAGCATGCAAGTATATTTGTTTCTTTATTTAAATTTTAGTGAGCAAATGTCTCCATATTGATTACACCATTTACTTTTGGTTTACATCAATAAGCTTGGATTTACTAAACCAAGATTCTTTTTTATTTTTATTTTATTGTGCAAAAGAGCTCTGCTTGATTTCAAATATAGCTTGACTAATTTTAAGCCTAGTTTTGCTAAACTCTGATTAGACCTAATGTTAGGTTAAATTAATCATTGTTGGTGCAACCCATTCTCAGAAAATAAATAAGAAAATTTAGAGAAATAAATAAGAATTAATAAAAGTGGAAATAAAGACAGATAAAAGTACAATTTTAAGTATTTTCATTAATCTCTATGTATTTTTACATATTAAAATATTTTTGCATATAAATTCATAAATTTTCTTTGTTTAAAAATGTGTTTATTCAAACAAAGCAATAGGGAAAAATAAATAGATAAAAATAAATATGACTTTTAATAAAATATACATAAAGTAGAACTTCTTAAAAACAAATATATACAGAAATAAGTAACCAAATAAAAGAAAATGCTTGTTTTTATATTTTGTCTTGATATTATATACTTAGATTTTTAATTTACTTATTTATTCTTTTATTTTTCCACTTTATATCTCCACATTTTTATTCATGTTATTTTTCCTCTTTGTACTTCCACAAATATTTTCTTATTGTAGATTTATTGTTTTTTTTAATGCCACTTCTATGACTCCATAAGGAGGAGGCTGCAATGTTGAGGATAAATACCAGCCCTCGTCTTTCAGGTTGCATGAGTCACTGGCACGTAAATCAAGGTGAGACGCATCCATGGGAAACTTTTTTAGATTGCAAAATACAAAAAGTAAAGAAATCAAAGGAGGAAGGAGGCACAGCATCAAGTCAGGACTACAAAGGACTTGTTCCATGCCTGTGAAATTGAAAAATGAAGAGGGAAGCACTTTGAAATATTTTGTTTAAAGACACCGCGGGAGTCAGATTTGCCCTTCTAGCCGGAGCAGATTTGCTTGATGTGGAGAGCATTTCAGGCCATTCATCTCTGATATGGAAAACACAACAAACCCAAACAAGGGTCGAGTTTTTTTTTTTTTTTAATTGAAATATGAACTTTATTTCACCCATACAAAATAAAAAGAATGTTAAAAGTTTACAATACAGTGTCAACTTCAACTGTCTATTTGGGAACATTTCATACTGAGACTGACACATAAATGGGAGCCCCATCTCTGCTTTCAAGGGATACGTTTAAAACAAGCTAAAAAGAGGGAGGGGGGGAAGAAATGTTGAAGATAAAGAGGAAAGCTACTCAAAAATTGGTGGCATTGGCCAGAATAGAAATGAAGAGAGGGCAAAAGGAAACAAACAACTTTAAAAACAAAGTTATGGTCCAACAGTCACAGTATGCTTCTGATGGGGGGAATTTAATGATCATATAAAATAATGTACGAGGTCCAACCTGCCGGGGCGACGTGACCTCTGACAGCGTCAAAAAACGACGACGAACAAAATGTAAATCATTAAGCTGCTGATATGGTCGACTTCAGGGCTGTGATCGTGGAGGTTTATCAGTTCTCTTGATAAAAACGTGAATTAAAAATAGAAACTAATTCAAGCTAAACTATAGTAAAAATACACCTGCTTCCTTGTTTACGTTACAGCCTGACAACTGGACTGACGGGCACGCTGTGACAAAGCCGGGAAGTAGGGCTCACATGTTAGCAGCAGTATTTCATAGCCAATCGATAACAGTAATACAACACTTCATGGGTGAGACAATGACCTGCTTTGCCTTGGACAAGTGCTCATCCCCTTCCAAATACTTTACAGACTGTCGCCCTGAACTCATCTCAACTATGAACGTCAAAGGCTAGAATAAGACTTTAACTACCTTTTTTTTTTTTCCAATTTTTTCAGCCAATCTGAGGGTCTGAGTGACTGATTTGTTCACTTCATAACTACAGAGGATTGAGGAAGAAAGAAAAGTGCCGAAAGAAAAAGCTACCACACCTATCCTGTCTGCGGGGGCTCATGGCAAAAAAAACAGCGACGACTGCCATTTTTTAATAGTCAAAATAGAACGACTGACTTGTTAAAAAACATCCTCGTTGGATTCTCCTCTACAATAAAATAAAACCTTTAAAAAAAAAGGAAAAGAAAAAAAAAAGGAAAATTAAAACACATATTATACAACCAGGTTTCAGTCTCCTGCGGCGGGGTCTCTTACAGCCGGCCGTCTGTCTGCGGGCTGCGATGAAGAGTCTTTCCCTCCGCCGCAACAACAACTTAAGAAATCGAGAAAATTATGTCGAAAGAGTGTGTGTGTGTGTGTGTGTGTGTGTGTGTGTGAGTGGTGGGGGGGAGGAGGAGGAAGGGAGGGGGGGCAAGAGGGAGCTAAGAGTCATAGTCTTCATCGTCGTCGTCGTCGTTTTTGTGCGGCGCGGGGGCCGGGGGAGGCGGCGCGACGCTCATCATGGAGGGGTGGGGGGCGAAGGCCATGCCCACGCCCTGCGGCTGTGCTGGAGCCATGCTGCCCATGGAGACCATGTTGCCCATGTGCATGTACTGGGGGGGTGTGTTTGAGCTGCGGAGGGGGGCACAAGCAGAAGGTGTAAACCGGGTGTCATGGAGATACATCCGATCACATTCAGCGTAATTAATCAGCTGTAAATCACTGTGGAATCAACCATGATGGAATTCTGTCTGTCTTTTTCCAGTCGGTTGTTCAAATCTACGCTTCATATTACAGCCACGCGGATACATCAGTCGGCTGATGTTCGCAGTGCGATATCGGCCTTTAACTGTATTGGTCTATGCAAGTATTGGCGTATATGTTGTCTGCGTGCACAAATATGAAAACCTTTTTTTTTTGCTAAAACATAATACAGATCGTGATTTTCTTTTAATTTTAGGCAGCATTTCATGTATATTTTTATTTTATTTTATTATATTTTCATGTATCATTGGTTAAATTTGATTTGATTTTCAGCTGTGAGAATCTCTTACATTTCCACTTCCCATAGTCAAACCCTGCTGAGAAAGATGAGACAGGTGTGTGTGGAGTTGTGGACACAGCAGTGTCTCTGGTGGAAAAACAGCGCCCCCTCCCTGTTTTTGGTTGTAAAGTAATCCACCTGATTTCTCTATCAGAGCAGGTGGCACATAATTTGTTAAGTTATAAAAGAGCAGGGGAGGGCTTTCAGTGGGAATATTTAGAACCAAACATCTTCATATAAAATTTAAATGTGACATTATTTACTGTTTGACTGAGACTATTTAAATTTTGAGGGAAGAAATAGCTTCCATCCCTCAATTCAACACACACTGCTGAGTGTGTTCACTGACGTGGTGACTTGTTCTTACGCTACACTTACACCATGTTCTAACATTTGGTGTTATCTTGTAATTGTCACTTGTGGCCACAGTGGCTGCTGTTCAGCAAACCTTACACAAAGTCACTTTAATAATGGATATGGATTACTGTCATATTGTTGCAGCCCTGATGCAGATCAGCTCCACTTCATCGGTGTCCTTTGAGTAATTAGTAAGTAGTAGTGGTCAATAATTTACGTATATTTGCATATTTTATGTAAATTATCTTGGTTTGACTGCAGCCAAAATGCACTGATGATGCCTCGAGGCGCATTCATAGGCAGGCTTGAGGAGTAACAGATTACATGTCACAGGAATATGTAATCTGGATACAAAAAAAAGGGTAACTACTCCATTACAGTTACAGATCAGATACATTCAGTAATAATTGTGATTATTAGTAGGATTACAATCTAAAACACAGTGCACACAGCTGCTGTTTCATTATCAGGGCCTCTAATGAAAAAATACTTTGATGGCTGGAAATTTCACCATTTTCGTTCTTAATTCAATCAGTTAATCAATAAATTGCGCACAACAAAGGAAGGTACAGCCGAACAATGTACATAAAACACTTCAGAGCTGTAATGATCAATCTACTGTTGATCAACTGTTAAATTAATCTGCATCTATTTTAATAATCAATTAATTAATGTGAGTAATTGTTTTTAAATTCTCCGATTTCAGCTTCTTAAATGTGAATATTTTCTGGTTTCTTCTGACAGTAAACTGAATATTTTGGAATTGTGGACAAAATAAGAGACGCTATCTTGAGCTTTTTCTGACATTTCATGAACCAAACGACTAATCAGTTAATTAAGAAAATAATCGACCACTTGCTCTTCAGTTGCAGCCCTAAAATCATTATATTATCCTAAACAATTTCACCATATTTTATACGGAGATAATCCGAAAGTAATAAAGTTACCTTACACTAATACTGTGATACATTTTTTTATCAGAGGACCTGAACTCTTTGTAGATATTAGGGCTGCAACTATCGATTATTTTCATCTGCTGAGTATTTTCTCGATTAATTTAACCCGTATATCTTACCTGATACAGACCAATGTGGATGTGACAGGCCAATTATTATCAGCTAATATCAGGTCTAATAAATATCTTCAGATACTGCTCAGTATTTCAGATGTCCATACCTGTGGAACCTGGATGCAGCCTGAAGGTTTGTGCTTGACTGAGAGCCGTCCTCCTCGTCTCCATCTGTCTCGCTGTCTTCAGATTCGTCCTGTTTCCATCACAACACACACACCAGTGAGCCTTCTTACTTCAAACACACGCAAGTTACTGAAACTTTTATGGAGTTTTTAAAAAAATATATTTTGTAGAGAACTTATTATCATCTAATTAAATAATTAGATTTTTGCAAACTAAAATCTAGCTTTTTCCCCCCCAATAATTGTATTTGCATGTTTACATTCCTCACACACAGTAAACCCACAACAAAAACCGCAACACTCATTTGCCCTCCCTCAGTGTTCCTGTTGCTCTCTCAACATCTCTGCTCTGTGCCCTGTCAGGTTTGTGCACAGGCTAACTCAGCTTGTCAGTCACAGTGTGACACAATCTTAGCCAATCAGAAAATTAAAGCTGGTCATTTCTGATTGGCCGTTTTGTCTCCAATCTCAGTGCTACAAGTATTTGGTTACTAGGGAAATAGGGAGGCGCTGGGAAAGGCAAAGAGGCAGCCAACATGTGAAGTTATTCATACAGTTTTGGCAACATACAGCTTGCAACTTACCTGTCTTGACAGATAGATAGCGAGCTGCCACATAAACAATAACACCATCATTAATGTACTGTAGTTTTTTTTAATAGTTTTAACTTTTCCATGTAAATGGAACCATTTTTAAAGAACTAAGATATTTTTTCTACTACGAATGATTGTCATGTTTTGAGCGGATAGCCGGCAATCATCATGGCAGGTTAGCTCAGTTAGCTAGTTAGTGAGTGTGCATGGGTTTGATATACTCGAGTATCACAATATTAGGTTTTGTATTGATTCTCTAAACACTGTATTGTGATAGGTGCAAAGGTTGTTTCATTATGTGTTGTTTAAACTCCCGATCACTAGATAGCAGCGTTGTTGTCTATCTTCACTGTTCTGATTGAATAAAAAAAACAAGCTTTTTTAACTGATGATGATGTGTTCTTCATACTATTACACTTTTCTTAAGATTACATTGAAAAACAGCAATATTTCACAATATATTGAAAAGTAACCACTATGTTGTGACAACACTGAATCACCAGATTCTTGCCAAGACACAGCCTTATTTGCAAACACACAGCAGGGAATTTGAGGGAGACAATGAGTGAAAGTGTTGTGATTGTGCACTTATGTGGATAATCGCAAACATGCAAATAAATGCTTGGAGCACAGGACAGATTATTTCTTACATAAATTAATCTTCATGTGACAATAGTAGTACTCGTCCTTTCTGTGCTCATTATGTCCCTTGGTGTGCACAAATATCTCTCCATTAAACTGTCACCAACTATTAGCCTCTACAAGCAAATTAACTCCCACCTCTTGTTCTGACTCTGTGCCAGACAGTTTCTTGTCCTTGCCTTTGGCGCCGGCCCCTCCGTTCTTGCGGCCAGACCCTGGTTTTCGACCCCTGGGGAGAAAAAAAAAAGGAAACCAGAAATAAAGAAAGGAAAAGAACAAAATGTTATGTCAAAGTATTTACTATTCACACACGCAAACGAATGATCACGCGCTGAATTTTGTCATTAAAAGTCATTTTGCCCTTCAGTCAGATACGCAACACCACAATAATTATATTCAATCTGTTCTCGCTCCACTGTAGAAAGCTCAACAGTTATAATTAGTCACTTTAACAGCTGTTATTTTGTGGTGACATTATTTTAAAAGATTTCCCCTTTAAGCTGCTTTGAACAACAACAACGACCTGAGACAAACGTTTGGATTTGCACTTAAAATTCTCACAGAAACACCCAGTTCACAGATGTTCAAAAAAAAAAAAAAGTTGGGAATTTGTTTTCAGTTTTGTAGCCAGACATTTCCTAATAGCTTCTAAAACTAATTAAAGATTAGACCGTCGTTCTGCGGCATAAATCAGCAGAGACAGATGCATCATTCAGATAAACAGAGACAATTCTGATGTCGGTAATAATGTGACTGACGCTGCTGGTGGAAATTACTTTCAGCCATTTATATTCAAAGACGCTGTGACTCCACACGCCTCATTCCCACAGCTGAGCCAAAGTGTCTAAATATTAGAAGCGTACAACCACTTTAAATTGAATCACAATCGAATCAGCCACGCTCTTTAGTGAAAAGTCTTCGAACTCATTTAATTTATGTGTAATTCTCTGCCAAGCTCTCCGCTTCAATTTAGCTGCAGCTGCAGTGTTTGATTTGACAGTCAATACTGCTTTTTCTTCTCCGCAATCCTCAATAATTAGTTCTCGCTCTGTAGAGCTGTAAAAATGTGCCCTCTCCTGTTTTTTTTTTTGTGTAATGAATTTATAATCACGAAACTAAATGGAAAACACAAGTGAGGTACCATCACAGAGATGACAAACATTTTGCTTTAGTCAATTTCAATTTACACCTGTAGCTGTTCTTTGAGAAAGTAAAGTTAATCCTGCTCCAGGTCATAGAGGTAGTGTTGTTCTGTTTGTGATGAGTGATTTATTTCTTCTATATTATAGTGTGTACGCACTTATCAGAGATGACTGAGTGATAAATTGACTAATAAAGTGATAAACCAGGTTAATGAGTCAAACTTAGCTGCATGATACACTGATTGGACATATCAAACATATTATTCTGGACTAACTGTTTGTGAACGAGAACCTTGCAGATCTGAGTTTCCTGGTGTCAACTTTAAAGTGTTGACTGTTGAATTTCGGAGAAATCACAGGTTTTTATCATGGTACAATATTTTCGGATATCAAGTCTGCCACAACGTGATCTCAATTGAATTCGGGGGCCTGCGATCTATACGAGACAATATCATGTACCCACTTAACACAATCAGCTACAGAAGAGGGTGCATTTCCTTACTCTACTGTGTTTGGGCAGAAAAGAAGAAGAAGAAAACAAATAATTCCAACTGGTTCGGTGTAGACAGTTTACTTTGAATTCCACTAACACGTAAACCCAGCTTAACAACAAGAACTCGGCTCATGATAACCGATAAATGATCATTTTATTAGCTTTAGCCTACGGCATTTTACATTA
>JAJHUR010129080.1:0-12731 GCA_027495735.1 Lutjanus campechanus | reverse complement strand
AGACTGTGATCAGTTTTTGAACTGTTGTCATATATTAAGGTGTTCTTGTTAAATTACAAAAGATGTGCCGCACTCAGAGCTGCAGCATGTACTGCACCTTTTCCTGTGCAGCTGTAGCCCAGACTTACAGGTGCTTATGTTTTCTGCTTTTGACACAGATCGCTGTATCTTGCAGTACTTTTCTTAGTCACTGTCAATTTGAAATTGTAATGTTGCAGTTTCAGAAGCCTAAAAATAATTCAGGTTATTCCAAGATGTAGGCTACAGATTGTAAATGAAAAAGAAATGAAAGCACTGGTATCAGATCAGTAGTTGGTGTCAGATACTATCTTAAGTTAAAGCATCAGAAGCATAATCAGGAAAGAGAAGTTAAATAAGCGCATTCTACTGATACTTAGTGCTTTCGCTGGAGACAGGCTAGTTTGTGATGCATGTAAGAAATCTTTTTGTTTCTGTATTTCCTAGTATACGCTGTTTCTTACACTTCTCTGGGGGAAGGTCAAAGGCCAGAGTCAGCTTCCAGGCACGCTGTTCCACACTGTATGAATGCTCTGAGACCACGATTTAATTAAAGCACTGATCTGGTCTCAATGAACAGCTTGCGTGACTGCTGTTGACCTGAACATTTAGATTAAACACCTCGAAAATGTTAAAAATGAGGAATATGATCCGCCGTGGTGAAATGAAGATAGATTCTTCTCAGTGAAGTAGAAAATTCCCCTCCAGTCAGATCCATATTTTTGGAACTGGAAGTCTTTCTCACTGCGCTATACAGTATGTTCCAGAGAGTGTTCTTGGGTTCCCTTTCCAGATACAACATTTTATCTGCAGCAGCCCAGTTTTTGTCACATAAAAGATGCTGGAAAGGTCAGCAAAACCCACACGTCTTCAGGTCTTTATGCCGGGAGAGTCGACTGAAATCAGTGTTTTCTTTTCAGCAGCGGCTTCACGTCTGACTCAGAACTGGGGGCTTCCCAGTACAAACACAATTTTCTTTTTTTTTCTGAGCAGTTGGGGCTTCAGTGCCTTGCTCAAGGGGTCTGCTGTCAGTCTGATGTAATTCAGTTTTGTGTGTGTCACACTGTGACAGTGTCACATTAGTCAAACGAAGATCTGACTCATGTTAAGGAAACATTATTGGGAGTGGTAGAGAAAAATGCTTCATCGTTTCATACCTTTTTTTGTTAAAAATAGAAATATAGCAAATTTCAGCAGTATTTTGTGCTGCTGATGGGAAAGCAGGTCACACCACACAAATCAGCAAACACCTTTTTCTCATAGTATAGCTGTCAACTTTCACACTAATAACAGAAACTCCTACGACACCTGACGCATGCTTTATACTTACTCTTGATTGTCGTGCAAAAAGCGCTTACTTTCCAACCACCACACTCTCCAGTTTGATTGCGGTTATTGTCGTCATTAGTGGGAAATCCTGATTTCTGTTTGCAGTCTTGCATCTTTGATTTGTTGGCTCACAAAAACATCACTAAACTCCTCCATAAAGCTTAAAGGACCAGTTCAGTAGATTTTATTTGGCACTCGAATAAAACGGACGTGAATGCTAAATTGTCGTAGGCCCGACTGCCCACAACCTTAAAAATATATTTTTTTAAATCTTTACAGAAACAATGTCCAGGGGCTTATAAATGACAACATAAACATATTGTCTGTTTATGTTAAAAAATTACCACCAGATGATATATTATTGTAGAATTTATAATTTCTGACGTAGAGATATTAGTATCGCCCTTAAAAAATCTAGTAGGTCAGGTCCTGAGTTCTGTGCTGTGTTAGGTAATCCATACATGTCATCAACAGTTTTCATTAGAACTACTTTGTACTGCGGAATCACCAATTAGCCTAAATGCTTAAAGATACCTTTCAAGAAAAAAATTCAACTAATTTAATTAGTTCCAGGTTGTCAAATGTGAGAATTTTCTACTTTTCTCGGTCTTACATGATAGCACGTTAAAATATTCTGGAGTATTTGGATTGTTGGTTGGACAATAGCTGGTGCACAATATGGCAAAAACATCATTTTGTGATTAATTTGGACATAAATCACAATTAATGATTAATTAATAAAATAACTGGCAGATGAATCACCACTAGAAGTAATCATTAGTTACAGCTCTAATGCAGACTGTTGGAATTGTGTTGTGTGGATTATCAGAAGAAGTAAGTTGTGGTGGTGGAGGAAACCTCAGAAGGAGGTATTTAATATCAGGGCAAATAAAACCTAAAATACTTTAAAAATATAGGGATGCAAGATATGGATTTTATTCAGCCAATACGATAACAGATAAGTATTTACTTCTCACGGCCAATACGATGAGATAACTGATAATTTCACAACAAAGATGGATGACTTTAATAGTCCACAGCTCTGACTGAAACAAATCTAACTGATGTTCATTTTTTTGCAGTAAAGTACATAAAAAACTTAAATTAAATGCTATGACATAATCTATCAAATCAGATATTAGTATAACCGATATTTAGCTAATATATGCCAATACAGATATAGACCCATATAGCTGGTTAAGCCAATACTGGCCGATAATTAATTGGCCCCAATATTTATCATGCATCCCTAGAAAAATATGTTTTTTCTAGGAATGAATCGAGCCAATATTCTCCTTCAGTATTGGGCCGATACTGTCCAAAATCACTGAACTGGATATCGTAAAGGAAGAAAAAGGTATATAATCGAATATGATTCCATTAGCTTGAAATATCACATAAATACTCAGACCATCAAATCAACCATCTCTAGTTTTTCCTAATGTGGAAGAACTGACCCTTTAATGTGATCAACTTTAACCTGAAGCTGAGTTCACACTACAGGATTTTAGCCCTCACCGACAGGTTTTTGAGATTGCTAACAATAGCCCCCAGATCAGAGTGACTATTGCCGCGTGTGAAATGTTCAAAGACGCAGAGAGAGCTCGCAGACGCCATGCAGACATTCAGAAGATACAAAGCAGAGTTAATATCTGGTTGTATAGGGACGGCTCGGAGAGCCACGAAACGGCTACAAACAATGAGCAGACATGGACTGGTTGAGGAGAAGAATTGAGAAGGCGAGACAGAAAAGTCCAGATATAGAAAACAATGAGCAAAAAGTACTTATAAAGAAGTAGTAGTTGTTATAAAGTAGCTCAAACTAGTTCCACCTCCAGATACATCTGTCTGTATGAGACTACTACATAGGGTTGTGTATTGGCAAGAATCTGGTGATGGTCCTGTGATGTATAGTAATTTTTTAATCTAATTTTTTGAAGACTGTCATTGTATAAAGAACAGACCACCACATGTGTAACATTTGAATTAAAAAAAAAGTTTACTTTTTCTGCAATCAGCGCAGGGAAGATAGGTATTCCTCGGGTGAAAAATCTTGTAACATGTGACCCTGTTGCTGATCAGTCATGTGATCTGCAAAACAAACTTCAAGATTCCTGATTACAAGACAGAAACCTGTACCGTGTAGTGTGACCACAGCATTACCTGTTTGCCTTGTGTGAACTCTGTACGTTTCATAGATTATAGGTGCAGGTCGCTCTGGTTAAGCAGAAACAACAGGCCATACAGTTCACCTAAGGTATTTGCTAGAATATGTGACAGGCAGTTCTAAAGCTAATCATAAACGCATAAATCAGTCCTAACTCTGGCTGCAGTTCATCTGCTAAATTACATTACATTTCCATTCATTGTTCATTTCAGAGCAGCTCGCTGCTCACTTAGAAAATTGGTTAGCCTTCACTTTTCTTTTTTTGTGGTGAATATTTTCTGCAGACTCAGAGCAGCTCTGTGCCCTATAGATGAGTCAGTGTGAGGAACACCCTCCCTTCCTTCACACACACACACACACACACACACACACACACACACACACACACACACACACACACACACAGCAGAGTTTGTCTGCCTCCTTTATCTTGCTGCTCACCGTGGGAAACGTCTCACACTTTAAGGTTCATTGCATACAATGATTATGAAGGAAGAATTTACGCTGTGTGATATCATTTATCACCAGAATATGAGTAAGGGGCTGGCATGTAAACCTTGCATCCAGCGTAAACACATGCCAAGCGGACGACTGGAGCGTTTACTTTGGCCGGCGAGCAGTTCCAGTGTGGTTTCACATGTGGCTGGATGAGGAGGGTGGAAGCAGGCAGAGGAAACTTAGATGCTTGTCTAACATTTCCGCTCAATCATAACCAAGATCATGTTACCATAACACACGCTGGATTTTTTCACTCAGGCGCCACTCACAGCCAGGCTTTGAAGTAACAGTCTAAGGAGTAGATAATAACAAAAAAGTGGAGAGCGTTTCCAAATCTTGTTGACATTTTGCACAAGGGGGGGATGATAATACAGCCAAACATTCACTCAGTCACTCTGCATCAAGTGGCCTGCAGGGCTGGACGCTGTGTAGCTGCTACTGATTGTGTTTTTCCGAGCTGAGTCACTGGAACTGTTTTGTACGACAGAAAAAAATCTGAAAAGGAAAATTACAGTTGCAGTGAGTAGTTGATTAATCAATAAGTTAATTGAAAGAAATCGATTACTAAATGACTCGCCAACTAAGTCAAAATTCTCTCATTTCACTGTCTTAAATGTGAGTATTTTTTGGTTTTGTTGTTGACAAAACAAGACATTGGAGGATGTCATCTTTGGCTTTGGGAAACACTGGTGGACATTTTTGATCATTTTCTGACATTTTATAGACCGGTCAACTATTAATCGATGAATCAAGAAAATAATCAACCGATTAATCAACCATGAAAACAATTGTTAGTTACAGCCCTAGAAAGAAAATTAATCAGCAATTCTTTTGATATAGTTGACCATTCTCAGGCAAAAATTCCACAAGTTTGATAGTTCCAGGTTCTGGACTATTGGTTGGAGTCAGACCAAACAAGACATTTTAAGATTTTGCTCTAGGATATTGTGATTGTTATGTCTATATGTATTATGTTTGTGTTGCAGCCCTAATGAGGAAGGGTATGAAAATACATCCAAACATTCACTCAGTCATTCTGCATGAAGTGGCCCGCAGAGTTGGACACAGTGTAGCTACTATTGATTGTGTTTTTTTTTCTAAGTTGAGTCACTGGAGCTACTTCCTACCACAGAAAAAGTCTAAAAATGAAAATTAAAGTGGCAAGGAGTAGTTGATTAATTGGTAAGTTGACTGAAAGAAAATTAATCATCATTTTGATATAGTTATTTAAATGCTGAAAGACCATTTTCAGCCATGAATTCTACTAATGTGACAGTTCCAGGTTCTCAAATGTGAGACTTCGCTGCTTTTCGTTGTCTTGCAAGACAGTAAATTGAAAATTTGGGGGTTCTGGACTGTTGGTTGGACAAAGTAAGACATTTGTAGAGTTTGCTCTAGAATATGGTATATGTCACCATTTCCCAGTGTTTTACCGAGCAGACGATTTATCAATAATGAAAATAATTAGGGCTGCAACTAACAATTATTTTCATTATCGATTAATCTGTCAGATTAATTGATTAAGTAATCCTGTAACAGTCTTGTCCGTGTGCTCCACATGTTTGGACCTATTTTCCTGTAATTAATTTCATTATTGATGAATCTGTCAATCATTTTCTCTGCTAATTGATTCGTTGCTTGGTCCATAAAATATCAAAATATTGATCAGTGTGTCTGAGTCAAAGATGATGTCCTCAAATGTCTTGTTTTGTCCACAAACACAAAGACAGTCAGTTAACTGTTGTAAAGGAGTAAAGACATCAGGAAATATTCAGATTTAAGAAGTTGAAATCAGAGAATTTTTTTAATTAAAAATGTCTCAAAACATTTAATTGATCATCAAAATAGTTGTTGAGTAATTTCAATTAATAATCGATTCATAGATTTATTGTTGCAGCTCTGAAACTAATCATCAGCCCTAATGAGGAGGAGTATGATAATGCAGCCAAACGTTCACTCAGTCATTCTGCATGAAGTGGCCTGCAGAGTTGGACACTGTGTAGCTGCTACTGATTGTGTTTTTCCGAGTAGAGTTTTGCTTGAAGGCTTGGCCTACTTTTGCAATTATGGCATCTATCTCTACATTAATATAGGCACCACAAGGCTGAATTAAGATGCAACTCCCTGCTAAAAACATTAATACGACAGCTAATTCAGTGATGCATTCAAAGACAGAGTCCTTTTGTGTAGGTTTTGGATGTTCTGCTACAAAATTAAAAAGTCCATCAGCCTATTTTTCCTAATTGAATAAAATGTTGAAGTTGTCTTCTTTGGTCGTACCTGAATCCTAAGCAGCTGATACGTATCCTGTCTGTTAAGTGCTGCCCAAAGATGTCATGAGTGGAGAGTTGAGGAACAAGGAAAGTGCATCTCTGGTCTGAATAATGAATGGAGACCATATTGTGGACGGAAAAGGGAGGATGTGGTTCAGTAATAGTCTGGTGAACATTTCTTTCTCGGCTAAATTGTTGGTCTTGCTAGACTCTTGTTTCCAAGAAAAGTTAATGAAAATTACATGTGAAGCTTAATGACTGACTTTTACAGGATTTGTAGGCTGCAGGCAGCGAAGGCATATTATTATATTAGGCTGCTCCTTTGAGCATTAGCATAGTTCCTGGCTGTGTTCCACTTCTAGCAAACCGTT
Source organism: Lutjanus campechanus (assembly GCA_027495735.1). Lineage (NCBI taxonomy): Eukaryota > Metazoa > Chordata > Actinopteri > Lutjaniformes > Lutjanidae > Lutjanus > Lutjanus campechanus. The sequence continues at coordinate 6,075 of JAJHUR010129080.1, read as the reverse complement.
TTGCTCGCTGTGTGCGTGGTAAAAATTTGTCGTCGTGAGGCAACATCATAAGAGGTTGATGAGAGTAGACTGCTGCATTAGACCTGTATGGTCATCGGCATGGTAACCGGCTGGCAGGTTTCAGATCTGTCATTTCGCTCAGTGGAATGATATATTTATGATACATCATAAGTCTCTTCCAAAAAAAAAGAAAGAAAAAAAAGTGAAGTCAGACAGTTTTAAAATGGAGCTGAGTAAAGGCCGGCTGCCCCTCCCTTATTAACCCCTGCCCAAGTGGCCCCTAGCAAGGCCCTTAACCCCAAACTGTTCCAGACTGTGGTTGTTCAGGCCGGTTTGAGCAGGGTTTTCCTGTAAAACACAAATTGTAGTCAGTGAATAATAGATTTAAAAAAGGAAGTTGTGTTGTGCCACAGTGATGAAGAAGTGGCTCAGTGGTTTAGCCCTGCTGTGGGAGTTACTGTATTGCAATCTGGGGTTTTTCAACATTTTCTATTTTTGTGCAGGTATTTTTGTTTGTTTTTTTTTGTTTTTTGGCAGGGAATTTCTGCAAAGGTGTTTTTAAAAGAGTGGGATATTTACCATGTGTAATTTGTGTTGCAAAGAGAAACTGTTGCCAAAAAAAATGGCTCTCCAATTATATATCTACCGTCTTGATAAAGACTCCCTGGAAGAAGAGATCTTTTATCTCACTGGGACCTTTTTGGAGAACAAAAGAACGAATGAAAGTAAATAAAATAAAATTAGCTTGAGCAAAAATAGTTTGCTCATAATTTACTGTCTACAGCTGAGATATTTAGAGCAGCCATTCCTAAACTTAATGCTGCAGCCCACTTTGAACTCTAAAAATCTTTTCACCTTTTCACCTAAATCTTATTACAACTCTGATCAACATGTAAGACTAATCGTACCAATGACAAGAGATACAAATTAGACAATTATCAGAAAATCATTCATCATCATCATTATTGTTTGTTGTATTTGCAAACATTTGCTTCTTGAATGTGAAGATTTGCTGCTTTTCTTTGACTTAAAGACAGTAATGATGAATGATGATGATAGTAAACTAAACATCTTTGAGTGTTGGACTGAATAAGCAAAAAAAAAGATGTTTATTTTGCCTTTCCAAATAAGGATTAGCACTTTTCATCGCTTGATTACATTTTTTGATCAAATGATTAAATTAATTCATTAATCTGAAATCATTAGTCCTATTTTATCTAAGTATGAACTGAATACAACAGTAAAACTGAAGTAAAGCTGGACCCAACTTAAAGTGGAAACAGAAACTTTTCAGCCCCCTGGGGTTTCCAAGTGGTGTCACACTAGTGGCAGCATAGCTACAAAACGTCCAAACGTGGTCAGCTACACTGTCACAGAGCTGCCAGTGAAATGTTGCTTTAGTGCTCGTTGATGTCAGTGAGCGGTTGTCTCTAGAGTCAGTGAACGTGGATCATCAAGCTGCGTTTTTTTTTCCCTTTCTTTTCTTTTCCTTCGATTGTTTACATGGCACTGGAATTGTGGGTAGATTAGAGGGTCCAGAACGCCAAGATACTCAGTTTACTGTTATAAGAGGACTAAAGAAACCAGAAAATATTCAGATTTGAGAAGCTGAAATCAGAGAATGTGGACATTTTTTATTTAAAAAAATTGAAAACGATTAATCAATTATCAAAATAGTTGGTGATTAATTTAATAATGAATCAATTAATCATTGCAGCTCTAGGGGAGATGGGAGCAGAAGCAGCGAAACAAAAACATGTGATTGATTGAGTGTTTTGAATTGTAGCGCGTCACGCCTGACATTCAGCGACAAATGTCAACAAATGACGTCAGTTTCTGGCTTTGTGCCGCCTGTTTCCATTGAAAATGACCTGTAGCGTGATGCTTCATCACTGTTAGTGTGAACACACCTTTTCTCTCCTGTGCCTTAACCATAACCTACCCCTCTGATACAACACCTTCCCGTTTCCTCAGAGGCAGAGCTCTGTGAAGAAATCAACACCACTTTGGAAACAAAAGAGAAAGTAACTTTTTCACTGAAGAGGTAGATTGAAACTGACACAGCTTTATTATGAATCTGGAAACAGGCATAAGCTATTGTAATAACATAGTTTAAGTAACGTTATTGCTTCACACAAACAACAGCAGGGGTTGGCGTCGTGTTGGAAGGGCAGTAACGTTATAAGATAGCATTTGGACGAAAAGCATGAATTTGTTAATTCATTTAGTCTGTAAATCAAACCTTCTTTTCCCCAGGAAATATCAGGCAGACAGATTTGCATAGTGAAAGCAGATGCTGTCATTACTCTATAGCCATTACACTGTAATCAACAAAGTCTGTTGCTATTTTCACTTTAAGGCCCTTATCATCTCAGTAATATTGTTATTTAGTTGTGTGTATTAACACATTTTTAATTATATTTGGACAGACATGTTAGCACACAGTAAACCTGGAGCTTGTAGGTCCCCTGGAGCTCTCGGAGCCTCTCAGTTTCAGGCTGAAGTCCTCAGTAGGTTCTCTGTATCGAAATAACAACTGTGTAAAACTCAGCTTTGGCGTTCATTACGTCTTGGCTCTAGATATAATAAAGTGTTTCTCCTATGGAGCTGTAGGACAGGTTAATTCCTGGTTAAATGGTTTGGCCCATATGAAGAGGTAAGCTATATATTTATTTATGTCTACCAGCCTAAATTTGTCAATTAGCCTCAGACACCAGGGAAAATCTAAGTCATTTTGAGCCTACGCGTGTTTATTCTGTCTGGGACAGACTTATGAATTTGAAACCCAAGCCCACGCCTTGTCATTCCTCTGTGGTCCCTCCTACCCCAGCGACGGCACGTGCATGAAAAGGCAGCGGAGAGGCGTTCACTTTCATCCCCCTCCTGTCATTTGGCCGCTTCCCAAATCTCCCGTCTTAACCGCCGCTCATTTCTCTGCTCGTCCCACCCACTGTCTCCTCGGCCTCTCATCCCCCTGCGTATCTTTCTCCCAAACACATTTGTGTGTCTCCCTCTCTCCATCCCACAGCTATGATTTAGGCGTCAGGGTTGCTCCCACTCCCTCCTCAGCCCTGGATCGAGTTACCCTGCCATTACTCAGTCGTTCCCCCTGCGAGGGTGCTCCGTGTCAGGCATAGCGGAGCCTGCCTGCCTGCCTGCCTGTTTGCTGCCTGCCTCCCCGGACCTGCGGACTAGCACGGTTCAACCACAGACGCCCCTGGTCAGTGGAGTCGCTCCAGCTATGGCACAGACTTGCTGGAAAAATGATGCAGACGAGCGAGCGAGCGGCGGGGAATAGGGTTAGCGGTAGTTTCAGGGCTGTATTTTCAATCTTATGTGGGGTGAAGGAAACTCCAGAATAAATGTCATCTGACTGCAGGACAGACGGATTATATTAAACATCTTTTTGTTGTTGTTTTTACCCTCACACCCACAAACACATGAGTTTACTGGCAGGCCTGCGAGCCGCACAACAAGCCCAGCCCTGCCATGCGTCACAAGTCGACTGGTGATTTGTGGACCTCATCGTTTTATGGTTATGTAATGTCGGTTCCCTTGACGAGTAAAACCTCTTGTTAAACCCCACGCCGCCCTATTCCCATAAAAGTGAGTGATGCAGGCAGCGGTATGAGGGCCTCGCTGTCCCGTTAAGGTTCCTTCCTACAGTATGTGTCATGGAACTGGATGGGATGTGTCCAGTTGGCTCAGCCAAAGCATGACACTGCAGAAATTTCTCCGGCTCGGCTTTATCTCTTGATTAATGCATGCTGAGTAAAACTCCTAAATCTGCTGAGGAATTGTGCCATTCTTCAGGTCTAATTTACGGGCGTCAGTGAGGGAAGGTGTATACCTGTGTCTCTGCCCATGCCCTTTCATAGAGTGTAAAATTTTATAGAGGCACTACAGCATCCTCCTCCTATTAAGCCTGTTGTGCACTCTAGTGGAGCCATAACTCCCTTTCGGCTGTATCGCCGAGCTTTCAGCTCCTCTGTAATTTATTTAGGCCTGACATATGGCTGTCCTGTGTGATGCAAGGTAACATATCGCACAGGAAGGCCCGCTCAGGCTGGGCTAATCCTTTCTAATTGAAAGGGAGTCAGCGTTGTGGGCCAGTGGCTTGTATGTCGCTCATCTCTCTGCTTGTTTTACAGTAATGAGACATCTGGGGCTGGAGAACAGAGCTGTTTGTAGAGGGAGAAACGGCTCCGGAGCCTCAGGGCCTGTAGGGCTGTCACAGACAAAACAGAGCTGACTGCCTGTTTACTCCTGTCTGTACGTGGGCATTTTATTTGGCCCCAGCGCTGCCTTGGCACAGTCTCATTTGCCATGCAAATGTTAGATTAGATTTATTTCATCATTGGAAAGAATAATAATTTCTGGATATTTAGGACAAGGGCAAGACTCTTGGTATTTTTAAACCTGGACCCTATTTTTTCAGGTTCTTGAGAGATTAATGGGGAGAACAATTTAAAAAAATAATTGTTAGAGAAGAATAAAAAGTCAAAATATTCTGATTCCATCTTCCTAAAGGGACAGTTCCTGAAATCAAAAATACACATTTTTCTTTTGGCCACACCTTGTGAGCAGTTTCATGTAGGAACTACTTTTTTTTTCTGCAGAAGAACCTATTTCTTTCTAGAAGAAAGAAAGTAGTTCCCACATGAAACTGTTCACAACAAGGTGTGTAAATTATTGTGATTCACCGTGTCATGATTTTTGGAAAGAGACACTGGTTTTGAATTTTTCAGTTGTGCTTTTTTGCTGCTTTGAGCATCACAAGCCGAGTGCCTTTTAGCCCCATTATATTGGAAAGAAGGCAGACATCTCTACATGTGATATCTCCAAAACTCTGCAACTCGCACCAAAACAATCCAAATAGATAGATAGATGATTTAGGGTGAACTGTCTCTTTAAATGTGAATAATTTCTGGCTTCTTTACGACTCTGAACTGAATATCTTTGGGTTGTGGACAAAACAATACATTTGAGGACACTGATCAAATTTTTTCACCATTTTCTGACATTTAATAGATCGAACAACCAATCAATTAATCAAAAATAAAATGAAAATAAAATGAAAATAAAAGTTAGTTGTAGCCCTTAAATTGGTCCAGTATCAAGGCAGCACCTGGTAGAAGCTAAACTAAGCTCAAACGTTATCCCTCTGGCCACTGTCAAAGTACATGCACTAAAAGTGCTTTTTTTTTTTTGCTACTGCCAGTCTCGGATTGTTATTATAAGTGGCTGGCAACATTATGGAAAGGATTCCTGCAGAGATGGACTTTTTTTCTTCTTCAAAGAGTAAGATATGTTTTGTTTACCCAGACAGCTCTTGCCAAGCCTAACCAGACTCCCTTAGCAAAGCTGTAATTTTAATACTGTCATTGTTATCTTCAATTCAGCTCTGACAGAAAGAAAATAAAACTCATCAAAACATCATCAACAAAACCTCATCTTTTCCACTGTTCTAGCAACCAACTGTTTGGGTTGAAATAAACCCTTTATCCACCAAGTCAAATATGAAACTATCGGGAGAGGAACGAGAGGGAGAGCAGACATCAGAGAAGCAGCAGGGAGAAACGGCAATTTACTGCTAGAATATTTTCACATCTAACACGGTGAATTTAAAGTTGATTTAGACCAAAACAAAACTGGTTATTGCCGGGACAGTGGAAAGACGAGCCAAGACTTTCTTTGGTGAGTTTTATTTCGTCTCTATTGAATTTAGATGATGATGATGATGATGATGATGATGATGATGATGATGATGTTAAAATTGGCATTTTGTGCAGGGAGTTTGGTTAGTTTGGAGGGAGCAGCAGCACAGCTGTTTCTGGTTAGACAAAACATACCTTACTCTTTAACAAAGGTCTCTCAATGTTGTCAGACACTTAAAGTAAGAATCTGAGCCTGTTAATGGCAAAAGCAAGGACTGCATGGTAGATTAGTTTTGCTTCCACTGGCTACAGCGCTCTCCCTCAATTGTGGATCAATTTCAAAAACAGGGTCCAGTTTGAAAAATACATTAGTTACCCTTGAAATAGCTATTACTCTCGTCCTAAATATCCCAAAATG
>JAJHUR010129079.1:0-24199 GCA_027495735.1 Lutjanus campechanus | reverse complement strand
CATGCCCGGGTCATTTCTAAATTACCAGTGGTGCTTGCTTTTGCATCTTAATGCTAAATTAAAAATGCCTATGGCAACCAAGAATGGTTTATGGTCTTTTATTCCGAGCTAAGAGCAATGAGAATTCTAACTCTACAAACTGACCTGGAGGACTCGCTGTATATAATGTTTATGTATTATCTTTGGTGTTCATTATCGTTTTAATGTTGCTTTTAGCATTTTATAGTTCCCTTTGTTTGATGGTGCTCTCTTACTATTATTTGTTCTGCTCTCTAAGTTTTGTGCTTTTTTTTGTTCCAGTAAAGTTAAAGACAAAGGACAAAAAAGGTTCTGCTCTGAATAGTTGTTGAACTCGCTTTTTCATGTAGTTTCTACTTGACTTAAAACTGAAGTACACTCTAAGAAACAAAGGGTCCCAAAAGGGTCTTTCCCTGAAGGGCTCAGTTTCTACCTAGAACGATTTGATTCGGTAGAAGCTTTCTTTGAAGAAACAGTTTGTCAAGGATTCTTTGTAAGACTGAGGGTTCCATCAAGAATCCTTTTAATCCAAAGAGCCCCCTTTTTTTAAAAAAGAAACTCTTTCATCAAAGGTTCTTTGTTCCATAATATAAAAGGGTTCTTGGTAGAACCCCCTGAGTGGGCTCTCAATAAATACCTTGTAATATAACAAGGTTCTCAGTAGAACCGTATGCATGGGTTCTAGGTAAAACCTTTGTAATATAAAAAGGTTCTTGTAAGAAACCTCTGAGTGTGTTGGAAAATGACATTCTCCATTCTTTGGCAGAACCCCCTTGGTGGGTTCTAGATAAAGCCCTTGTAATATAAAAAAGGTTATTGGTAGAACCTCCTGAACTAGATGAACCAATTGTAATTTTAAAAGGTTCTTGGTAGAACCCCCTTGGTGGATTCTACAAAAATACTACCATATTATCAAAAGTTGCTTGGTAGAACCTTCGGAGTATGTTCCAGATAAAACCTTTGGAAAATAAAATGCTTCACAGTAGAACCCCCTTGGAGGGCTCTAGTTAAATCACTTGGAATATAAAAATGTTCTTGGTAGAACCCCCTCAGTGGGTTCTAGATAAAACTCTTGGAATATTAAAAGATTCTCGGTAGAACCCTCTGGGTGGGTTCTTGTTAGCACCCTTAGGAGGTCTTGGTCGGACGCCCCAGAGAGGGAACCTGTGCACCACAGAAGGGTTCTCTGTAGAACCTCTCGTAGGAAGTTCTGAGTGAAACCTTTCATAAATGTTTCTAGGTGTAACCATTTGTGTTGGGCTCTAGGTAGAACTCTCTGAAAGGGTTCCAAGAGGAATCTTTATTAAAAAAAAGGTTCTACCAGGAACCAAAAATGGTCCTCCTATGGGGACAAGCCAAACAACCCTTTGTGGTTCTAGTTAGAAACTTAATTTCTCAGAGTGTACTGGTGCCATAAGGAAGAAACAAGTCATTATGAGTGTTGAAGAAGATATTGCGAGCTTTTGCTATTTTCTAGGGATCCTAAAAACATTTTTATAAACTAATCTGATATGTGGTATCAGTCAACTATGATGTTTTCTTATCGCTGAGATTCAAATAAGGACACACAAGTCAGAAAAGAAAGAAAAATATCACTATTCAATCTGTGTTGAAGGACAAAAAACGGCTTGATTTGTTACTGTTTCATTCTCCTGTTCTTTATCCAATAATTATATGTATAGAAGCGTAACGTATGTGTATGCATTATATTCATATTATTTTTTTAGAGCAACATTGTTGCATTCTGCCAAAACATTTCAGCCACATTTCCATAATTCTATATATATATATACCCGAGCGGAGACTTTCCATTATTTTCAGAAAAGACAGACCCGAGCTGCAAACTGGCAAATCATCATCTTCAGAACGGTCATCTTCCTGCCTGAGGGTTGCACTTTAATGATGATGCTCCACAGACGGATGTGAAAAACACATATTAATGTGCCAAAAAGTTAAGTGTGATGAAACAAGTTTGTCCACAAAACAATGAGACTCACCATTTTCTAAAATTACAGTTTAATAACAGGGGGTTTGGTGGGGGAGAAAGATGCCGCTGCAGAAAATGTCATGACGTGAATTTTGATTTATTTCCCCCGTCTGAGAAGAAAAACAATAGGTATGTATCAGGGGCGGCGGTGCGGAATCTATAAGTAATCTGGAAACTAATTCTGAATGTTTTGATGCTGCTGAATGTAATTTGATGAACAGTATGATTAGAAAATTGTATTGAATTATGTTAACTCGACCTGAAACAGATGTGGCCTGGAAGCTATCAGGTTGGCTGGATCGATATCTACACGCTGAGCGGGTAAAGCGGTAAAACAGCATAAAGTCTGTCTTTGTGAGTTTCAGTTGTGCTCCTTATCAGGCTGCATGAACCTGATTTCCTTCCAAAAATAGAAAAGGCAAAACCTCTGTGAATTTGTTAGCTCTCGATAAGGAAAAATAGACGTGATTGTAGCTTAATTGACCATTTTTAACTGCATTTATTCTCCTCTTACACATGTCAGCTCTCACTGTGTTTTGTTTTCTAATCAAAAGTCAAATAAAAGAATATTAATTTACTCTCTTAGAAATAAGAGCTCCAAAAGGGTTCTTCCTGAAGGGCTGAGGTTCTTCCCAGAACCATTTGCTTCTGAAGAACCCCTTTGTTGAAGAAATGGTTTTTCAAGGGTTCTTTGTAAGACTAAGGGTTCCATTAAAAAAACCCTTTTTCATCTTCAAGGATTATTGAAATCCTGTTGAAGGGGTTCGTAAAGGGTTCTTTGTACCATAATATAAAAGGGTTATCTGTAGAACCCCCTGAATGGGTTCTAGATAAAACCCTTTGAATATAGAAAGGTTCTCAGTATGATCCCTGGAGTGTGTTCTAGATAAAACCCTTGGGAATATAAAAAGGTTCTAGTCAGAACCCCTCTGAATGTGTTCTAAATAAAACCCTTGGAATATAAAAATGTTCTCAATAGAAACTCCTGAGTACAGTCTGGATATAACTTGGAATTTAAAAAGGTTCTTGCTAGAACCTTCATGAGTAAGTTCTAGATAAAACCCTTGGAATATGAAAAGGTTTTCAGTAGAACCCCCTTTGGTGTTTCTAGATAAAACCCTTGGAATATAATATTCTCAGTAGAACATCCTGAGTGTGTTCTAGATAAAACCCTTGGAATGCAGAAAGGTGGGCTTAGAGGGTTCTGGGTGAAACCATTCACAGATGTTTCTAGGTGTAACCCTTTATGTTGGTTTCGGGTTAGAACTCTGAAAGGGTCCCAAGTGGAACCTTTATAAAAAGGTTCTACCAGGAACCAGAAAGGGTTCTCCTGTGGGGACAAGATGAGTCAGCATCTTTATTTCTAACAGTGCAGCGTGCTAATCAAAAAATCACTGCCTTCTAACTTCTCTGAATGACTCCATTAACTTCTTATCAAGTTATGAAGAATGACGCACTTAAGACCAAATGTTCACGGAATATAACTAAAACTTTGTTTTTGTCTGAAATTCTAAAAGTACAATCAGGTCTCAGCATGTCGGCGCAGACGGCTCATTTATGTGACGCGCTATAACTCAAACGGTTCCCATAATAGACACTGAGAAGTCGTTCAGCCTGACCCTATTCTTCAGATAGGGGTTTAATTGCCCAGAATATGAAGTGCGAGATCCCCTCACTTATCAAATTAACAGCTCAGAAACGGACAGTGAAGTACTTAACACTTGTTTCAGCAGAATGAGTCATGCCAAAGGTAAGCTGTTTATCGGTTAAAGGAGGGGAGGGGTGGGGGCAGGAAGAGAATGCCTCATTGAGACGGTAAAACATGACGTGCACGCCAGTTTTAGCTTGATACTCCATGAGGTCATACAGATGCGGGTGAGGGCGTCTAGCTGCGGAAATCCATATAAAAGAAACCCAGAGTTGATAGAAATGTTGATATGGTCATTTGAGTTAATACAGTGCACTTTAGGGGCACCAATGAGTCATTTAGTAACTTTGTTGCCCTGGGTTTTGTCTGTCAAGGTACATAAAGGCTGCCCTTTTGTCTTGGTAGAAGTTGTGCAGGCTGAAAAAAAAAGTACTTTCTCGTTTCTTAAATGTTATTTTACGTTTAAAAAAAGAAGAAAGCCTATCATTTAATATACACTTTTATTCATAATTAACGGTCTTCTATTTAGGACAGGGCTCTTGTGCACTTTAATAAAGGCAACAAGTCATTTAGTCTTTTTTTTTTTGCCCCAGATTTTGTCTCTCTGGCTACATAAAGGCTGCATCCTTTTCTTGGTGGGGGTTGTGGTGCTAATCCTGCACACTGTATATACTGTACATGGACATGTATACTCTTCATACTCATCCACTCTACTCATCCTATATATGATTCAGTATTTATTTCTTTGCACTATTTCTATCTATCTATCTATCTATCTATCTATCTATCTATCTATCTATCTATCTATCTATCTATCTATCTATCTATATATAGTATCAAGGACAAATATACTGTGCATTTGTGTGATTTTGATGAGTTTAGATTTCTTTTTCTCATTGTATGTCTGCACCTCAGCACCACTGCGAATGAGAGTTCTCCCTCTCCCTTCAAATAAATCAGTGATAATATTTATATATACACTTACTGTTTCCACATGTGTACATAATAGGGTTGTCACAATTTAAAATTTAAAACAAAAACAATTGAAATGAGCTTTCAGTTTTAATAATCAAAATCAAAAGCAGCGATTCTCACAGTATTCTTATGCATTTATTTATTTGTTCCACTTTATTATATGCTTATCTAACCACATTATGGCTGACTAAAGTGACTTAACTACCCTTTATATCATGAAGTACTTTTCTGTGACTGCAGCAATGTGCTGGCCATGGGAGAGACTCACTTCCCAATCAAACCTGTAAGTCTGTGTCACAAATTTGGGTTCAGGTTTCTCACAAGGCCAGCTTTCCCTTTAGCGTGGCTGCTGGCTTTTTGCAGGTCAGAAATTGAGAGTCTAACAATGTCCCAGCCATAAAAGTGTTTGAATGAAAAATCGAATCGAATCATGGATTTGGAGATTGGTGACACGCCGAGTACATAACAGTCCTGTCTGCACTTTTCCTCTATTTGTTCATCTTTGTTGTCCTCGTTCTTAACTGCTATGCCTGTTCTATTCCTGTGTTCGTACATTTAAAGCAACGGAAAAGTTACAAAGTCAGATTCCTTGCATGTCTACACATACGTGGCCAATATAGATGATTTTGATTCTGTTTTTCTTTTTGTTGTGAACATGCAAATACGACATTATTCATCAGTCGGCCTAAGTATCACGTCTCCAGTGCCAGCCCAAGCATTTATGGGGCCCTAAACACAGTTTGATTTGGGGCCCTTCAACTGCCTCTGTGCCAGTGCTATTAACTATTAATGATGCTTGATCATTTGCACACTTTGTGTAAATCTAACACACCCATAATCAGTTTTAGAGGTTGTAGTGGTGCTGTTTACAACATTATAATGTCAGCCTGGCATGTTTTACCATTATATGGTTTTTAATCTTAAAAAGGTACCAAAATCACAATACTGGCCTGGTGTTAATTTCCACTTTAACACTCAAACTAACTGGCCTTCACTGTGTGCGTAAACGTGACACCAACTCTGACACAGGCAGCTGGTTAGCTAATACTACTGGTTTAACAAATTCCAGTCCGTCAACATAATATTATCTTTTTGTACGATTACCACTGACAATAATATATCACAAAAAATCAATTTTAGGCCCTCTTGGAGGCCTCTGGTGGCCACGGGGACCCTGAGCAGGCACTTAATTTGCTTATTTTTGTTATACTATTTCTATGGACAAAAGGACACTAAAGCATGATAACCAATTTCATCTTAGCTCATTTTGTAGACTGATATAAATGTAGATGAATGCAGAAAATGGTCATCTTTCTTTCTCTCTTTCTGGTTGAAGAGCCTTGTGATGAGCCCCCCCCCCACTTCTGAAACTAAACCTCCTCCCTTACATATGACTTACATAATGGAATCAAGAAATCAGTGGGTGTATACTTAAGAATGACTTTGAAGGTACCACACATTTGGTTGATGTGGGTCATAAAAGGACATTGTATTCCTAAATGCACACGAGTGTTTTCATTGCAAAGGCCAACAAACCCAAAATAAAGCTCCACTTCTGCTTCTTATATAACTTAGAACTTCTTTCAGACTCCCTTTCAACATTTTACAGTGACTAAAAGAACCAGCTTAAATGGGTTATTTTCTACATATTCTTCAGCCGTAATAGTACTTGACATTTAGATTGTAAAGTATTCAGTACATGTGCACTAAAACTGACACTAAATAAGCTGGGCTGAGGCGAAGATGCATCTGTGCTTCTAACATTCATGTATGTGGGTTGCAGTGTTCATATGTGCTACTGAATGCAGCATCCAATAATAACACAACATGTGTATTAAAGATGTATTTCACAGCATATTAATTATGTTTCCATTTGTCCAACGCTGTCATGCTTGAAGCTGTTGTGTCGCTCACATTCAGACCAACAAGCACACGCACATACATCCCATAGTTGAGCACATGTTAAGTGTGTACACGTTGCTTCTGCATGATGTTTTATTCATGCTATCAGAGGTATGTCCATTCATGAGCTATCATATTTCTCTGCAAGTCTCCTGTGCAGGTCTGGCTTGGCCTAGATAACAGGAAACCTGCCTGGAGGGGAGACACAACACCGCAGGACGTAATAGAAGCTATCATAATGCTTAGCAGGAGAGATGTCCAGGAGCTCGTACTGTCTGTGGCAGAAACACCTCTCAACTATGAGCGTGAAGACATGTCGATGTGTCGTGAGGCTGCGATTCAAGGTTCGATAGACAAGATGTGAAATGACTGAATGAACCAGAATCTTTTTGAATTGAAGGTTTGTCATTGAAGGAGTCTGTATTGAAACGTTACCAAGAGGACACTGTTTACACAACTACACATCATAATGCTAAAGCCTCTTTTTGATTTAATTTGGCAAATGTTTGGGCTCCATTCTGCAGAGATAAACAGGGGGAAAGTGTGCTGCCTGGAAGAAGTTGTTGAAAACATCAATCACAATGAGATACTGTTATAGGGCTTGAAAATTAAAGTCATTCTTTTAACTAGTGACTTGGTGGAAGTCTTAAATTTGTTTAATTATTGACGACTGAATTAATTCAATAGCTCTTTTAGATTTGTAGAGCTTTCATTCTGGAAGAATCAGATTTAAAGAGATAGTTCAGATTATTTTAAGTGTGGTTGTATGAGGTACTTATGGATAGTAAGTGTATTAGTTAGCAAAGTTGCTGGTTGGCACGCCCCCAGTTAGGAGAAGCACAGATGAGTTCTAGCACAGAAGCTAAGCAATGAACTGGTATTTTAGGTAGGGTATTTTAGCCTAAAAAAAATCTATATAAATTTAAGTGTACACTATATTTAGAGTATTTTCACCTCTTTACTTTGACATTAGACAGCCACTTCTGACAGGAAACCACTGTTATATCAGCCAAATATTGCTGTCTCCAAGCCAACCAAACTCCATAGATTAAATCAGAAATTTTATCTTGCAGAACACAGGAATTGCTAGTGTACCACTCTCTCAGTTGGTTAGTTTTTTGTGTTTGTGTGTGACTGTAGTGAATGCAAACTGTCCTTTATGACACCAAAGTCGCACATTAGCTAAACTAACTAACAGATCAAGGTAGCTGTTGGCCAGCAGCTCCCATGTTCTGCGAGATACAATTGTTGATTTTGCTTATGGAGTTTGGTTGGTTTGGAGAGAGCAATGTTTGGCTGAGGTTTCCCATCAGAAAAGGCTGACTTACAGCAAATTTAAGTGGTGAAAATGCTCAAAAATATAGTGTACACTTAAACTGATAGAGATGTTTTTTTATGTGGACACAAATACCTTTTGTTGTTGACCCTGTCCATAGCAGTTCGTTGCTTTGCTTCTCCTAACTTGGGGCTACTGACTGGCATCTGCTGTAGCTCATACACTACTTACTGTATGATAAGTACCTCTTACAACTGCACTTCAAATAATCCAAACTATCCCTTTAATCATGGGCAGAATATGAGATTTGATGATGCAGGGAGTCATGGCAGCACAATCGAACTATTGGATTGAATTGTTGCACCCGTCCTCTCTATAATTCACACATTTGGACCTGTTTAATGACAGCTCTGTCTCTGAGGGGCCTTCGATACAACCAAACACTGAATGGAAAGACTGTAAGACGTGTCTTCTTTGATTGGACTACTGTTTCTAAATCTCCTCGCAACTTAAAAACCATTAAAATCTCCCTGTGGCTCTTTATCTACATCTTTCCAAATCAATACACGGTACAGCTTGTCAATACATGATGAAATGTATTATCTTAATTGCTCAAATAAGTTTGACTTATTAAAAATGTAAATTTACCTGCCTGCTTCTGCATTCAATAATTATCAATATTTCATTTCACCACATTAAACCGCAGTGATCCTGATCTACCATGTCAGCTTGTTTAATGACACTCAGACTTAACGGTCTATACTCAGACTTAATGGTCCACTCCCATATATTTTATAGGCCTACAATATTGCACTGACAAAACCTGTGTTCTGCTAAACTGAATACATATGCATCAGAATGGAGCAAAGTGATGAGATGATGCACAAGCTGAATGCCATTAAAGCCACTAATGCACAGAGAAATTATTTTAGTCCAGGAATAGTGAGGAAAAAAAAAATCAAATAACGTGTGTGGGTTTCTGTTGAGCAGCAGCACTTTTTGATTATAGACTCATCTCCTAAAACACAGACTAAACTTTAGGGATGGGTATCAAGAGCTGCTTCTACCAAAGCAAATAACAAAAGAGTGAAAAAGTAAAAGTAGTACAACTTATGGAGAAAGTGACTCACAAAGTAAAGAATACAGAGGATGTGTTTGAGAAAAGGTGAATTTTAGATGATAGGAAATTATAACAACATGATCAAAATGACTGTAACTGTCCACTCCTCGTATTTAGAATGTACACTCAGGCATTTATACATGTGTATTTGTATGTGAATGTCCATACTGTCTGTCATATCTCCAACTTTTCTTCTTTTTTTCTTTTACTGCTCCTGTTGTTGTGTATGTTTGCTTGTGTAATTTAAAAATTTGATCAAATATGTTCATTATTATGAATTATACATTTGGAATGTATGTACGAAATTAGTTTGGGAAAAATATAAAGTATAAAAAACAATCAAACAAAGAGAGGTACTAAACTGGTACTGGTGATCAATAAGCTCATGGATAAACAATACTACTATCAGTATTTATGTAACAATACATAAACAGCTGACAGGGCAAAACTTTCAAAAGTGTGGACTCATTTTACTAAATTAGATTTTTTTTTAAAAACAGCTGAATGCAGTTCTGGACACAATATAACTTCTTACTTCTGTAAAGATGTAATAATAAAATAACCGTGGAATCTTTTCACATCTTTTCATCTCCTGCTTTTATGTTTTTTGCACCAAATTATAGTGAGTAGTATCAAAAAGAGTATCACTGTTGATATCAGGGATGTAACAATACCAAGAATTCAAGGTACAATAATACCATCATAAAAAGTGCATGATACACTATTTAACATGATATTATAATTGCAATAATGTGCAAAAATGGTACGAATTGTCTTAATTGTCTTATGTACGACTGCAAAACAAAAACATTTCAGCAGTCTGTAGCAGTATGCCATATTCAATATATTGTTACATTCCTAATTGGTATTGATAAGCAGTATCAATATCAGTATTGGTATCAATAAAAACCTACTAAACTTAGAGGAAGCTACATGGACAGACAGCAGTGTTACAGTAGATCTACTCACAGGAGATGCACGCAGCAGTCATGTAGCCTACGAAACACATGTGGAAATAATTCCCAGTACCTGGTTGCAAGCCATGCCCCCTTCTAAGCCTACATGACATCTCTTTACTTATGTTTGCATTTCCTGCAGCACACCAATAATCTGAAGTTAAACCTGCCTCTTGAAGGATTAATTCACTCTAAGTCCTCTTTTAGTCCCTGTCAGTGGCTCTATATTCATTTCCTGCAAAATCAGATGTGACAAATCCAGGAGTATTTATGAATCTAGGCCTACAAAAGCCGATTTGAGTTTGTCCAGCAATAAGGAGGGCACTTAACTGTGGCCCATGACATACTGTACTGTAGTGCAAACTGTGGTTATCCTATTTAACCCCAACTTGGTAGCATATAGCCTACAGTGGTACTGCAGTTTAAAGAGACGCCTGCTGCAGCAAAGGAAATTGTCGATACATGGATGGAGTTTTGATAGTTTATCAGTCGGAGATCATTACAGTCGTTACAGTGCATCCTTCCAAAGGGACCTGAATGCAGCTACTTACATTTATTCCTCAGCTGCGGACGGCGTGAAGATTGTTGAACTCATACACAAAGAAAACATTGTGATCAAGCGACCTGCGTGTGATTTCCAATCCTCGTTCTTGCATTGTTGATCATGAAGCATTACGGACACATCGATCAGATCAGATCAGGTAACCTTCAGATAACATTGATAAAGAAATGCCTGATCTCTAATGAGCAATTTGGCCAGCCTTGCGAAATAACACGTCAGCCACAGGTGCATATTTCTGTCACCTCATTCTTTATTGTAAATACAGAAACGTGTCACTCATCCACTCATTATTATTATATACCTGCAAAAGGGAAAATGTCTGTTCATCCTCGTTGATACAGAAAACAAAAACGCATTGAAACTCCCCCAAGAATCAAAACTCCCCTCGTCCACCCAGCATCATCTAGTCAAAAAAACGATAACATCCAAAAATACTTGACACTGCCACCAGCAAAAGTATAATGAAATCGAAAAAAGAGAGAGAAACACAAAAACAACAAACCTGTGAGCTCAGCTGCAAGAAAAGTAGCACGTTAAAACGTCACCGGGCTTTAAAAATGACTCCTTTTTATAAAGAAAAGAGGAAACAAAGTAAAAGCAAAGGGGGGTTTGATCGGTGAGATCCACCGAGACATCAAAATCACAAAACTCGAAGGCAACAAACAACACTGCAAAATGCAAACCAAAGCATAGCAACAGCAAAAGTCGACAGAAACAAAAAAATAAAAATGTTTCAAAACCACCAATAAATGTTTTGAAAAATCTCAATACTGACAAAAGCTGCTTGGTTTCGACCCTCGAAACAAAACTGCAAGCAAGTAAAGGCTTTCTCAAGACCGATATCGCACCCGTTTACCCTCTTGGCACTCTCGATCAGAATAACTGCATGCTAAAAACTTGAAGCCTGGGATGTAGAAAAACGCTCAAAACCACCATGTCAATGCTCAAATTCAAACACCAGCAAAAGGAGGAAAAATAAAAAAGGGGGCAATTAAAAAGACAAAAAATGCTTACAAAAAAGCCATTGGAAAGGTACTCACCGAGCGGGAGTAAAATGTTGCAATAAAAATGTGATATGGCTCAAAATACAGTATGGCGGTGCAAGCCGAAATGCTGTGCCTTTTCTCTAGATCTCTGCCTCCAGTTCTGTCATGTGACTGATTCAGCCCCGACTTCCAGCAATGAGAGACCAGTGTTGAACAGCTGATGCTGAATGCTCTCCTAACGGCTTGGCTCTCTCCAAAAGTAAAAAGAGGTAGTCCTTATCATCCCACAGTTATGACTGAGCTGGTTGTGTGTTTTCCTTCGGCTTTTTTTTTTCTGTTTTAAAGATGCAGAGCTCACTCGGTGTCAGCGCCAAGGCGGCATCCAGACATGCTTTCGTTTCATTCAGCAGAGGCATGAGCTCTCATACACGGCATGTTTCTGTTCTCTTATGAGAGATGAAGGCAGAGGCGTGCGGGTTATTACAGTGGGGGTGGTCAACGCTATGTACGCGTGGCACATTTAAGAAAAAAACATAACTGCATCATAACAGCAGGCAGATCCGTCCGTGGAGATGAAACTGAGGAAGTGTAGCACATTCAGGACAAACAGTGTTATGCCCTTAATATCGTGCCAGCGCTGTCCATGGTGCTGAAATGTGGCGACTATGACAAACAAGCAACAGCATTGTACTCAGCCCGGCTCTGTCCATGGTGCTGGAACAGAACATAGGACACTGAGGACAAGCAAAGAAAGTATTATTCTCTTAACAGCTGAAATTAGGCAAATATCACAAACATGGTGTCTTCCATGGTGCTGCAAGTGCAGTTCAACAACAGCATCTATAGCTGTATCCTAATTACATACTAGTTATTACATATCAAAAGTATTATACCAATAACATCACTCAGCTCTGTCCATGGTGCTGAAACAAGAGATAGTAAACAAGGAGGAGGACAAGCAAACAAAAAATTATAGTAATGATGGCATCACCCAGCTCTGTCCATGGTGCTGAAAGTGTAGTTTGACAATACTGTCCAAAGCTGTCTCTCATTTGCACACCACTTATTAATTATAAGTGGCTTTAGAAAATAAGAGATGTTCACCGGTGGAAATCATTTAAGCAAATTGAAGATGATGATTGTAAAATAGTTTTCTGTCAGCGACTTCCTGAAGTCACAGCTTGATTGACATTCATTGTCAACACATATTGTATCATCGCCTGATAGTATAAAATGGCTAAATATGTAAATCTAAATATCTAAATCTAAATATGATTAAAATGTTGTATCGCACATTGTGTGTACAATGTCTGTAGTATGGAAGAGAGGCACAGCTACACTTTTAATATTATGCAGCCCTGTCCAAGGTGTTGAAACTGAGGAAGAGTAGCACATTCAAGAAAAACTATATTATATGCTTAATATCATGTCAGCACTGTCGATGATGCTGACATTTGGTGAATATGACAAGCAGCAGTATTATATTCAACTCTACCTGGTCCATGGTGCTGAAACACAATATAGCACATTGAGGACAAGCTAAAAGAATTATCATACTAATAAGAGCTCTGTCCATGGTGCTGAAAATGTAGTTCAGCAACAGTATCCATAGCTGCAGCCCAGGTTTTGAGATTGTAATATTTTAAATCAAGTATACACAAAAAGTCAGAATGCATATTGCTGATTTTTAATCTTTCTTTAATGCAAAAAAGATGCTCACAGCTGGAGATTATTTAAATTGCAGGTGAAGGTAAACAGTTCCATGAACAACCCAGAAATAGACAAAACGACTATCAAGTCAATTCATGTTTTTTTTTGTCTCTAACAGTGAAATTTATTTGCATTTACTTTCTGAAGTCACAGCTTGATTGACATTCATTGTTGACACAAATTATATTATTGCCTGTTGGTGTAAAATGGTTAAGTACGTTGACAATAAGACAATTTGTCTGATTTGTGTATACAAGTATACACTTAAGAGTCGGTAAGCATATCAAAGATTTTGTTATTTCTAATCTCCCTTTGATGATTAAAAATTGAAACGTTCACAGCTGGAAAACATTTAAACAAATTGCTGCTGATGGCTGTAAAACATGTTTTTGAACAGCTCAGAAAACAACAAAATAAGTCTTTGACAAAACATTTTGTCTCCATTGGTGAAATTTGATTGGCAGTGACTTTCTGAAGTCAAAGCTTGATTGACATTCATTGTCCACACGTGTTGTATCATTACCTCTTAGTTTGAAATGGTTAAATAGTATCCAGTTGTGTCCTGATTGCATACGTCTTTCTAATTCTAAGCAGACTTTGAGATCGTGACACCTTAAATCAGGTATAGACAAAAGAGTCAGAATGCATACTAAATATTTTTCATCTTTAATCTGCCTTTGATGCAAAGAAAAAACAGCTGGAAAACATTTAAACAAATGATGATGATGCTGGTGACAGTTGTAAAGCAGTTTTTTTGAACAACTCAGAAAACAACAAAAGTCTTTGAAAAAACATTTTTGTCTCTATTAGTGAAGTTTGATAGCAGCGACATCCTGAAGTCACGGCTTCGTTGACAATTACTGTCAACACATACCTGTTGTATAAAATGGTTTAGTATATTGATAATAAGACAATTTGTGTAGTACATACTACTGTCCATGCTGCTGAAAAAGAACATGGTACACTGAGGACAAGAAAACAAGATTATTATATTAATATACTAAAGATTTTCTGATTTTTGATCTTTCTTTGATGCAAGCTGATGCTGACGGCTGGAAAACATTTAAACAAATTGTGGATTGCTGATTGTGAAACAGTTTTTTTGAACAACTCAGAAAACAACAATAACAGCTACTGAGTCTTTGGAAAATCTTTTTTTTTCCTCTTTGAGAAGTTTGATTGGCAGTGACTTTCTTAAGTCGCAGCTTGACTGACATTGATTGTTAACATGCCTGCTTGTGTAAAATGGTTAATTATGTTGATAATAAGACAATTTATATAGTACATACAGTATACATTTAGTGTGTAGTAATGAAGTACAGACACAGCTACTTTTATTGTTATTCAACCCTGTCCATGGTGTTGCAACTTTAGGAACTGTACCAAATTCCATGGTGCTAAAAGTGTAGCTCAACAACAAAATCCAAAATTGTGTGCTAATTGCATACTACCTATGCAGGTTGTAATACTTTAAATCAAGTATACACAAAAAAGTCTGACTGCAACCTGCTGATTTTTAATATTTCTTTGATGCAACAAGACACTCACAGCTGGAAAACATTTACAAAAATTGCAGATGAAGGTAAAACTGTTATGTTAACAGCCCAGAATACAGCAAGATAACTATCAAGTAAAAAAATAAATTTTGGTGAAGATTATTCTGCATTAACATACTGAAGTTGCAGTTTGATTGACATTCATTCTCAAGACATATTGTATCATTGCCTGTGAGTAAAAAATGGTTAAGTATGTTGATGTTAAGACAATTTACATAATATGTACTCCACACATTTGGTACATAGTATATGAAATAGAGCAGTTATACTTTATTATTTCATAGTCTTGTCCATGATTACTAAGTTATCTTCATGGTCCTGAAACAGAATATAGCACCAAGGACAAGCAAAACAAGAATTACACTTCAGTAATAACATCACCAAGACCTGTCAATGGTGCTGAAAGTGTAGTTCAATAATAGTATCCATAGCTGTGTCTTAATTGTATACTACTTACTAATTCTAAGCAGGGTTTGAGACTTTAAAAGAAATATACAAAAAAAAAAAGGCAGAAAACTCCCTTTGATGCAAGACAATGGAGGAGGTGTTCATAGCTGGACCACATTATTTAAACAAATTGCAGATGATGGTTGTAAAAAGATCTTTTGAAAAACTCACCAAATAACAATATAACTACTGGGTCTTTGGAAAATCATTTTCGTGTCATTTAGAGAAGTTTGATCGGCAGTGATATGCTGAAGTCGCGACGTGATTGACATCCACTGTCAACACATATTATATCACCCCCCTGTTAGTGGAAGATGAGTGTGAGCATGTTGATGATAAGAAAATTAGTATAGCACATTCTGCACACAACTGTTACTGTCCATGATGCTGAAACTCAGGAAGTGTAACACATTCAGGACAAACAAAGAACAGTATCATGCCCTTAATATCATGCCAGCACCGGTGCTGAAATTTGGCGACAATGACAAACAAGCAACAATGTCATTTTCAGCCCAGCTCTGTCCACGGTGTGGTTGAGCAATAGCTGTGTCCTGTTTGCACACTACTCATTCATTCTAAGCAGGTTTTAAGATTGTAGTACTTTAAAACAAATATACACACAAAAAAAAGTGAGAATGCATACTGCTGATTTTTAATATTCCTTTGATGCAAGAAAATGCTCACAGCTGGAAACCATTTAAACAAACTGCAGATGAAGGCTGTAAAACCGCATTTTGAACAAGTCAGCAAACAACAAAAATAACTATTAAGTCTTTGGAGACTGTTAGAGAAGTTTGATTGGCAGTAACATTCTGAATCTGCAGTCTGATTGACATTCACTGTCAGACAATTTACACTATATACTATATATATATATTAGTATGTAGTCTGGAATAGAGGCACAGCTGTTGTTATGCAGTCCTGTCCCTGGTACTGAAAGTAAATTGTAGCACATCTGAGACAAAACAAAACAAAGGACAAACTAACTAACAAAAACAAACCAACAAATCATTATATATCACTAAGCCCTGCCCATGGTGATAAAACATGCACATGCAGAATACTGACAACAAACAATGCATTCGATGGAATGGATGTTGATGGAATAAGGAAATATTGAAAACAACCAAACAAAGAAAACGTTCTCAACAACCCCCAATTACAGAGTGTGGCACAATTTAGAACAAACAGATGATAGCATTATCATCATTATCATCAAATGATTCACTTATTCACTGCTCACTATCACAGATAACCCTATATAGGATCTATATAATGTGCATCCGCAATTTTAGTTGTTTCTTAGCGAGTGAGATGCTGATTTTACAATCATTACTGAATAGTCTGAGTCCCTTATACTGGGTATAATAATTCTCACTACTATACTGAATATACTACAAAGTGGAATTCTTTGGGGAATGATTTCAGACACAGGCCTATTCTTCAACTCCACTTTGTCCTGGCCAATTCGACACAAATACATTCACAGCAGTAGGCTCTGTCCTGCATTGTTAATTTATTCACTGTTCACTACATGGGGGGATTTTACTGTAATTTAGAGGACTTTTTATGAGTCAAATGGCAAATAAAAGGGAACTGAACGCTACTCAGGCCATTTTTTTCTGCACACACAATGCATGATGCTAGTTTTTTTTATGGAGAATGTGTCACTATCTAAAACAAAACACATTACTAGCCCTGTCCATGGTACCGAAACTCAAAGAATGTATCATTATTTAGAATAAACAGCTGTACGAGCCCTGTCCATGGTGCTGAAACTGAACGAATGAAGCATTATTTAAAACAAACGACAGTGTTAGCCCTGTCCATGGTGCTGAAACTGTGGCATCATTTACAACAAACGACCGACAGTATAATGTGCTTAGTGTTGTCTGTCTCTGTCCATAGTGCTAAAACTGGGTGGCTTTCACAGTATACTAAATGTGCCTAACCGCTGTTCAGGCATCATAGAGAGACACTGCAATAATTTATTCATTTATGGCCCAGAACCCAAAGAAGTGACTGTCACAGTGTGTTTTAGTAGCATTTTGGATTCATAGCACCTACATGACTTCCTGCAAAAACCCACTCTCTCTCATCTCTCTTTCTCTCATTTGTTAAATAAATACACCTGAGAAATGTAGGTTTTTGCTGATTGTGCCAGACAGGAAAGTAATAATGTGTTATTGATGCATTAGCGTCTGACTGCAGTTGTCAGACAAAATTCAGTACAAGTTCATGTAACATGCAGCGCTGGAGACAACTGTCACCATTCATTCATCATAACCGTGGTTGGTGCACTGTTTCCACCTTAAGCACTGTCTAATTTAATTTACTTTTCAGATCACATCCAAGCCTCTGGGAGGCACAATGTAAAATGTTTTACAGTTTCCAAAGAATACATTGGGTGTCCAAGAACTGTGATCAAGCTTTCCTTGAAGCAAAATCTAGCACCTTATCACCGAATGTGTTTACCTCTTATTTCATTTAGCCATCAGAGCTTGTTAAGTCGCTTTGGCAACATACTGTACTGCACTTTTTTTTCAAGCTCATTTGGTGTAATATGTCAACAGTGTCATAGCACATTGGTCTTTGTGACTATAAACTAAACTTGACGGTCAGCGTGTTGCTGTGCAGGACATGTCAGACCGTAATTATCAATGCCTGGGGGTGTTCATGACCTAACTCACTGTCAATGAGGTGATTCAGAAAGCTGCAGAGGTCTAACTTAAGACTTGGATAGTAAATAGATAGAGATAGGCGCCAACACATGGGCAGAGCAGACGTGACAAAGAAAATGATGCAATTAAACCGCAGCCAGCATAATTTCTTATAATAACCACTACCACAGTCTATAATAATAAACTATGACTGATGCATGACATCCTTATTGACAAACAAGTCATTTGGTTTAAAATCAACCATTCTCTCTGTTTAATGCTGCGTAACTTTTAATGGATGCGGTGGAAGATATACAGGTATATAAAGAATTTATTTCTCACTCGACATGATTTATACATGTATGACCATAAACACGGGAGATGCTGTCATGTTTACTGCGATACACAGGAGGGTTTCAGGTCTGTGCTGTTTATCAGCCGTGCTGGTGCATCAGAAACAGACTTGCAAGGTTAAAGGAATGCCCTTTATGAATATCTGAAATAAGAAATATCAATCATATCAACCTTTTGACATAGGCTCTTTGTATTAGATAAGCAGCTTCTCCATGGCTGAAGGCACAATAAAAACACACATTTTCCTTCTCTGTACCAACCTGAGTCTCAGCGTATTCACTGCTAGTAGTTTGGCAAATTAAATAAAGTATGTGGCAAAACAGCATCATAATTCATAACCTCGGTATGAAATCCCCATTAGTATGGCACCACGCAAGGACCAATCTTTGCCTTTGGCCATAAAGAGCCAATCAGAGGCATACTTCAAAACATGTGGGCTTTTGGGCCTTTCCACGCATCCAAAGCATTTCCTCTCGAGGTGCATTAATCAATATGTGTTTGTACATTATTTATTGGCTGGAATCAGGTGCACCATGCAGCAACATAGAGAAAAAACTTTAGAAAATAATTATTTTCACTGCTATTCAGTTATACAGCTACCACATGTGTTAATAAGGTGTTACATCATGGACCAATGTCCACAGCCCCTCTCAGTAATAAATTACAAAATGAGAAAATTAGCAAAATGAGCAGTTTATTTGACACTAAAACAACTTAACAAGCTGCACCTTGCATCAAATTAGACAAAAACTGATATATATGTTCTTTATTAGTCAGTGAACAAACACAACCTTATCCTAATTAGACATCATACATGGAACACTAACGAGATGTAAACATGATTATACTTTGTATCAAATAAAAATATTATATTCTTCAGTAGACAGTACTAATTAAAGACTATCAGTCTTTAGAGAGTAATTAGAGACACGTTACAACAAAACTATGCTGTAAACTGAAGTCAAATAACATATCTGCTTCTTGAGACACAATTGGCAGAGTAGATCGATACCTACTTTTTTGATTAAGTGACATTATCTGCCTACAGCAGCCATTCCCAACCTTAAGAATACCACAGCCCAATTTGAAAACTGAAAATATTCTGCCTTTAATCACCTTTAATCATAACTCTGATCAATTGTACTAAGAGCTGTTAATGTGACAATTCACCAAATACAGTGTAACACGTGTTTTCCTTCAATTATCTGACCTAATTTAACATGTAATTAAAATCCCATGGCTTTGAACTTTTACAATTAAACATAAATATTTTATAGTAATTTCAAATTAATGAAACTGAAACCTAAAAATAAACACTTTGAGAATACCTACAGTATTACAATAAGTTTGTCCTGGGGACGCAAAATATTCCTCTATCTCTATAATTTTGGCCTTGGAAGACCTGCTTCACATATTGTTTTTAAATGGAAAGTAGCAGATTTCACTTTAGTTTACTGCACAGTTTTGTTGTAATGTTTCCCAAATTACCCTCTCATTAAGCCTTATAAGTGTCTAATAAAGGGGTCTAATAATGTCTAATAAAGAACACATTTCTATTTCTGTCTAATTTGATACAAAGTATGGGTTGTTACGTCTTATCAGTCTACTGTATAATAAAGTGCAACTGAATATACTAATGTATCCTCTTTCTTCTGCCTTTTGTGTGATATTTTGTGCTAAATTGGATGAACTCTCTGTAATGTATAGTCATTGGATGCTCATCTCCCACACGACTGAGGCCCACTTCAATTTGTGGCAATAGTGGCAATACAAAAAAATAACTATGGACTGAATTAATTTCCTTTATTAAAGCAATGAGAGGATTTGTATTCTTTAATTACCATTTTGTCAAGGAGTCTGCAGAAATCGTGCAGGATATTTTAATCAAAAATAAATGGAGTGTGCTCACATAACTGTAAGGGGATTTAATGCTCATTACAATAAATGGGTTACAATTACAAATCTAGAGCTTGAGGTGGAAGGATTATATCAAATAATTCAAAATGAAAATATACTTCAAACCCTTTTTGCGTCGCCTGTATTTGCTAATATCAGCATTGGAATAAGGGTTTAGTAAAATCATTGCAGGGGAGACGTTTTCTTTTCTTTTTTTTTCACCATTATGCATATTTTAAAGGTTGGAAATGGGCTCGCGTGGGCTGGGTCAGTTAGAAAAATGTCAAGCAGTGCATTTTAGGTATCAGACTGAATTGAATGGCTCTCCCATGTGTTCACGTGGCATCTTCATTTTCATTCTTCCCTTTGTCCCTGTCAGTGGCTGCACTCTGTCCGAGCTGACTGACCCACAGCAGCCTGTTGGGACATGAGGCAGGCTTACTGACCTGCAGAGAATCCTCATGTTTGACTCTCTGAGGTCTTGCAGTCAGATATATGTGCTGAAAAAACAGCCTCTGTGATGAGACAGTTGAGTCCTTAAGCATTTTTGTGAAATCAAACCACGTTTTTGATACTATTAATGGTCTCATTTTTTCTGCAATGGCCATTTTATAGATTGAGGGATTCGCAGGAAACAATACATTCATCTCATTGAGTTACTGTTCACTTTATTTACACTGTGTCAGTGCTGCAGCAAATTACCGCTAATACAAACCCAGGTTTTTTGACACACAATGTGGTGCAACCTGGACACAATCTCAGAGATGAACCCAGGGTCAACAGGTGTTTCAGGTCTTAACATCAGACACACTCATCAGGATGAACCAGCCAGTGGTGATCAAGCTCTTGTCCAGAGAGTGCATTATGCCATGTGTCATTCCTCTTTACCCAGAGCCAACAAAGCCCTTTCAGCCTCTAAAGATGTTCATAATGGCTCTTCTTTGCAGCCGTCTGTAGAGAGACTGGCCTGTGAAGCCTCCGCAACCCACCTCAACCAGCTCACATTCGGCCTTCCATCCAATCCTCAACTGCCAGATCTTCCTTTCCTGTGCCTCCTATATTGCAAATCCATTTGGATTTACAGTGAAGCTGTTGGGGGCAGAAATGCAGTGGTCGCTTGTCCTGCCCTGAGGAGGAGATCAACTACCACAGTGACAGCATGAGGGAGCAACACCTAATACCAACCCAACATTTCCTACTGCAACTGCTTCACGTTAAAAGTGTTCAGCTGAAACATGGAAAGCAATGAAAACACATCTAAAATGAGAAACAGCTGTCGTGTAACCAACTGCACAAAGATTCAACAAGAAATCAGAGCAATTTTTCCTTTTACAGACTGCCAAAAGCTAAAGAAAAGAGAAGCAAATGGATCTCATTAGTTTAATTTGACTAACAAAACAAGCTTTGAAGTATCATTATGACCAATATTCGAGGCTTTTGTATGAAGTCCAGCTACCTTTAATTTAAGCAGATCATTTTTTGTTTTGCCACCGGTTGCCATTACTACAGGTAATGGCAGCTCATCAAAAAGGTAACGAGTACAGTGCTTCTTGTTTTCAGGTGAATAAACATGATGGAAAACTCTCATGACCATTATGTTCCATTTC
The DNA here is from genome assembly GCA_027495735.1 of Lutjanus campechanus. Taxonomy (NCBI): domain Eukaryota; kingdom Metazoa; phylum Chordata; class Actinopteri; order Lutjaniformes; family Lutjanidae; genus Lutjanus; species Lutjanus campechanus. Next base: position 2,539 of record JAJHUR010129079.1, on the reverse strand, counting down.
CCCCTAAATCTTGCGTACTGGTCCTTTAGCAAAACTGTTTATAACAATCAGGTGAGGGATGGTCGGCAGCCTCCATCATACTTTGAGCTGCATTTTACAGTCCATCAGGTTAAAATGCAATACAGCACAAAACAGGAAGAGGCCACTGATGAACTAGTCAACTCTTTCTCCCTTTCAGCGCCAAAGCACAATGGGGATTGTGCTCTCGCTGAGCAGTATAATATTTAATGGGATTGTCATCAGTATGCGGATACTACAAAGGACTTTGTCAACTCCATCAGAGAGAGAAGCAAAGTGAAATTTGAGAGCTGCACTATTCTTTATGGGACAGCATGTTCCACTATCTTTGTTCCTCTGTCTAACCTTCAGCTCTGGCTTATGAGAGCAAGTGCTTATGGTCTCGTGAAAAAAGCATCTCATTATAAAAAGAGGATGTTCTTATTATAAGATACTGCAGTTTATTTATTTATTTATTTGTCTATTTATTTATTTATTTATATTGTGCTGCAGCTCCACAGTATGTTTCTGTACATTTATAGCTTTATTTATGGATTGAAACGGGATCTGCCGTAATAAAGCAGATGTTAGAGCCAGTGCAGGGTTTAAACGAGATAAAGTGTCTCTCTGACTTTCATTTGTACATCAGGAAACAGTGACATCAAAGTCACAAAGCGAGATAGATGTATCAGCTTTTGGAGATACGAAACGTAAGCTCCCAACTTACGATCCATAATCTTTTCCTCAAGTCAGGTAAACAGAGTAAAGCCTTTTTTATGTGGAACATGGCAGTGGTAATATTATATCACACTGATTAATAAGAAATCTGAAGGGATATATTCTCATTTCAAGATTTACATTGTTATATGCAAGTACAAGATAATTTTTGTGACACTGAACGTGACATTCAGAAGGTCACACTTCTGTCTGCTTCCACTTGAATAAATTTAATATACCTACTATGTCTATATGAATTTACCCAAAGTACATGCACTTAAAGGATCATTTGATCTGATTCCTGTGAGACTGAATGACACTGAACTTGACTACAAGTTTGAAAAGGAAAAGAATCTGGGAGTGTGGAGTTAAAAAGTAGTGAGCTTACCAGACCTTTATAGCCCACTCATCATCTCTGCTTGAGCCAAGCAACTCCAGGCTACGTTAGCAGCTACCAACATAACACACTTGGATCTCTGACCTAACTGTCCACGGTCAGTCACAGTCAAGCTGCATTGTGGGTAATGTACCCACCAGGTTTTAACAAGGAGGGGGAATGTGTGGAATAAAAAAAAGACAACATTTCCAGTTCTGCTTCACCAATCTTGTACCTTTTTAAAAAAGTGTCAGTTTATGCTAAATTGGTGATGTAGGCTATTCTTAAGGGATATTATGGATTATTTGAGTGAGGTACCCCATAGTTAGTGTATTACCTACAGCAGATGGTGGTCAGTATGCGTCCAGTTTGGAGAAGCAGTGAGGGTACCGGCATAGGAAGTTAAACAATGAACAGCTGTCCCACCTAAAAAATTTACGCAATACAGGGCACCGCTATGTATAAGTGCATCACACTGTGTGCGTAGGGCACCAAGTGCCACAGGGGGTACCAGAACAATCAATTGATTAAAAAAGAAAACAAACAGATACATCTGCATTAAACACTTGTGTCCTCTCCCCTATGAAACTTCTGTATGGAAGTCCATGTCCACCAATGTGATGAATAAAGGTAAATCAAACATGAAGCTCTCTCTAAATAATGAGTTAAGTCATTGTTTTCAAATTTTGAGATTCTCATTATTTCGAAATACTAACTCATTTTCTGACACTGAAACATTATTTTGAGCTAATTCTTTATCTTGAGATACTGCTTTTGAGATGAACTGACTTCTGGTTTGTTATTGTAATTACACTTTTTGTCAAAGGTGTCTGGCTGCTTTGGAAAGAGTGATATTTTGACAGTGTACAACTGAACTGATATTGTCTTTTTAAGTGGACCTTTTCTTTAAACGGGGGCGTGTCAACCGCCATCTATATCTACAGTAAGTACCTCATACAATCCTACTTCAAATAAAAATCTAAAACTATCACATTAATAAACAGGATAACTTGTTGTAAATCATTCTTCCATTGCTCTCCCCCTTGCTATTGTTTCTTTGAAATGATTTATGTAAAATGTAAGTTTAGTTGGAAAGCTTTACTTTTCTCATTTCTCCATTCTCTCTCTCTCTCTCTCTTTAGTCAGCACACCCACAATTATGGTAATCATGAGAATAAGACCCGGGTTGGAAAATGTCTGAATTTCCATTTCATAGGCTCCATTTATTTATTTTTACATTTACATTACTGTCACTGCTTCACTACTGGAGTTAAATGATGGCTGTCAAGGGAGACCACAGACCCTGATTAATATTCCTTTTGAGAGGCCCAGATGTTTTTTCACCTGTGCCCCTCTGGATTGAACTTGGTTGTTTGTCAGTTCACTTGCTATATATGTACAGCAGCTGAATAGTCGTTCTCATCAAAATAACAGTCAACAGTTGTTGTG
>JAJHUR010129075.1:0-12956 GCA_027495735.1 Lutjanus campechanus | reverse complement strand
AGAACTAAGTCTAAGTTCCATTTTTCCCCCATTTTCTGCCACAGAACTAAGCTGCTAGATTTCATTTCACGTTCAAGTGGACATTTTACAGGTTTTTCTTTATCCTACAATGTACTGGGTCAACGTGAAGAAAAAAAAACAAAGTGGCAGTTTAAAAGAAAAAAAAAGATTTCATTCTGGGTCTCAGAGACCCTTAGCAACATCTTTCAGTGCTCCCAAAAGGCAGCTGGTTATAAAAAGAGAATCTTCTCTCAAGCGTATTTTATTAAACCTTGTAAGGGCTGCACCGGGTCCATTTCAGCCTCAAAGTAAATGAATTACCTGTAAGATTTATAAACGAGGAACACTGAACACAATAATTCAATCCTGTGTGGAAATTAGCTCAGCATATTTGCCTGCAGCTGGTGGCCAGTTTTTTGTTTTTTTTCTTTCTCTGACACTTGTCGCTCTGCATGGTGAGACCGATGCTGTGAATACAAAGGGCTGACTTTGCTTGGGTCTTACACTGTGTGTATGTGTGTGTGTGTGTGTGTGTGTGTGTGTGTGTGTGTGTGTGTGTGTGTAAAGGTCTCAGCCTGACAGGAGAACAGTGGTTGTACAATGTGAGCCGCCTGTCTGGGGCAGGATGGAACTTGGGGCAGGACGGGAACAGACAGACCCAGGGGAGCTGACCTCCTCATTTAGCCAGCCTCCTGCAGGAGCAGCTGGGATTATCTGCTGAGCAAGCACATCCTGCAGGACAGGAAATGCAAAGGAACAAGGACCAGTGGGCCCTGCTCTCTCTCAAGGCAATTTTGTATTTCTCTTCTTACACGCACTTACACACACTGACATGCATTTTTCTTCTTTTTGATGAAATCACCCCCACACACACAATTCTATCGTCGTCTATCTTTCCCTTTTTGGAAACTCGGCTCCTTTACAAGCAAACACAGTCAGATATCATCTTTTCTAAAGAGAATGAATTACACTACACGAAATGGAGCCATGTTACAGCAGAAAGATGTAAAGTGGATGCTCCCCGACTAATGCTGTACAAAAACCCACAGACTGAAGCTTTTACAGAACACTTGTGCTTTTTGTTCAGCAACAGGAGCGGGCCGAGCTGCCAATGAGTGAGGTCGCTGTCCGTGGTCCTGAACACAGCAGGAGCTTCAGTCGGTGGCTTGTTCAGGACCGCGGACAGCGACCCGGCTCTTTAGCCTCGAATCACTGCCACCAGAACTAAAATCAAAATCAAGCATGCGCTTCCCCGCAGAGCTGAAGATCTCAGTAACATGAATCACCTCTTATCTCACATGTTACGTCTATTGTGATACTGATGCCAGAAGCCTTGCAGATCCAGAGTGTATAGTATAGGCAAAATATTGGGTATGGAGGCACAGGCAACTAGTGACTCCAAAATCTAATCTTATATTGCAGCATATTACCAAATACCCCCCCAAAAAACAACAACTATAAACACACAATACCGCAGTATCAATTACCACGATTCTCTCAAAGGTGTAGTCTAACAATACTTCACAAATATCCAAGGGCTGATCTAGAAAAATATTCATGGGGCAGCAAGAGGGTGGCATGGAGACTTTAAAGATAGAACCAGCAGGAGTCCGAGCTGTTCATTAACACACCAGAAAGACACCAGGAGGCCAAATATAGATGTTCTAGGTTGGTAAAGCGTCCTGAGCAGAACATAACATTAAGAAAAATAAGGAAATGCAATCACATATATCAATATTTGCTTTGAAAAGCCCCCAAATAAAGATATTTTAACTGAAAAACATTACAATTTTGTGGCACGCGAGTAAAGGATTGAATAGAAATATCTAAAAGGTGGCAATAAAAATGAATCTTGCATCAGTCTAACATTCGTGTCCTTTATCATTGCACATAAACACTTTGCTTAAAATGTGGCTGATCAGGATCATTAAATTATCTGTTTGAATGTAATCTCTAGCTGGATTTACATGCACCTGTAATTCAGAGTTTCAGTCATGTAAATTTCCATCCAGCCAAGACTTTTCATACATATATATTTTGTAACCTCAACTGTCCAAAACTGAGCTGGCAGCTAGGGTTGCAATTTTTTGTGAATTTTCCTTCACTGATGGTTGGACAATCAATAATGAATTAATCACTAATAATTAGTAAGATACAAAATGTGTAGATACAAAGTTTTATTTAAAGAAGTCGCACATTAGTGATGTGAAACTGAAAATTTATGAAGCTCAAACAATTTAAACAAACAGAATAAACAATAAGGCTCTCACTCTAAACAGCTGCTCTTGGCCGCCTGTCCTTAGTCAACAAATAGCTCAAAATAATATCAAATGAGGCACAATTTCTGCCATTTATAGACTAACAAGGCAGATCAAAGCAAACCGTGATTAAAACTGTGAAAAAATGGTATACAAAACATATATTCAGCTCATAAATTTTCAGTTAAAAGTAGATGATTGAAAGGAATTATGTTTATATGAGACTATACATTATTTTTTAGGAAGATTATGCATATTATGCCTTTAAAGGAGAAATATGTATAAATCATAAAATGACCATGAAATGCCATCAGAAATTAAGGAGAAATGTTAGGTTGAAACACTGCCTTCTCTGCCAACAACGCTACAGCCACAGTGTCTATTCTGGGTCAGAATAACAGTTTTAGTTTGCCCGTTTCATATTAATTAGATTTCAAATTAATACAGAATGTTTGTCAAACAAGTCCGTTTATAAGTCATAGGAAATCATTAACAATCTTTGAGAAGGGGTGGATTTTAACAGGTTAAATTGAGCAATATGTTAATGGAGTCTGACAGACAGTCACTGAACTCAGACTCCAGAGTGTGTATTTTCAGAGCAGTGGGTTTTTCGTTTTCAGGCTAACAGGCTGAACTTTACATTGACAAACAATCGACAGTTACAATCAGCTGATCAACTTACAGTGTAGGACTCATCATCACTTGTTATTGTCAATTTACGATGTTGTGCATGTCTTGCGCTCCTGCAGTGTTCTCGCAGCCTGAGAAACATCTCACTTCAACCACAGATCTTTTTATTAAATAGGATTTCAGCCTATTTAATATAAGCTACAGTCTATGGCTCCAACTGGGCATTTGGACTGCAATACTCATTTCTGGATGCCCAGTTATTACATATTGCTCCTTTAAATTCTTAACGGGCATTGATGATTAATCACTAACATCCCTTGTGGCATCCTTTAGGGATGACAACTGCCCTCCCACGCTACCCCTCTAGATCCGCCCCTGCACACATCTTATTAATTATCCCTCCACTTTTTATGCGCCGACTTGAAAACTTCGGTGTCAAATACTATCATGCAGGGACTTTTCCGCCTCCACCCCCAAGGAGTACCACTGAATAGACGCCCTGCGTCTGTCAGACAACGTGTGAGACGGGAAATCGCTCATCGGGGCTGAGGATGCAGCAGGAAGACAAGCACATCCCGTTGCCATAGCGGCGGCTCCTGCGGACGCGGCCTGACTCTTAAACAGGACCCTCGGGGGAATTGAGGGGGGGATTGTAAGGATGTGTTGTCAACACTTGATGACATCCGCTGTCAGGAGGGGTGGAGGGGGGCTCCCCTGTCACTCCAAGATGTACATTCAACAGAAAGCGGCAAAAAAAAAACACCACAGCCATCCTGAGACGGATCTAATTAAGCGACGGCGGAAGCCACAAGAGGCTGTGATTTAGTGATTTTAGAGCAGGAATTCAGTTTTTAAAGTTATGTATCAGCAACAACGCTCTGTAGTGGCAACTGTTGAGGAAGTACTTTAATAATCAACTTTAATTATAGAATTATTCTGTATGGTTCTTGAAGAGAAGTGGCTAATCAATTTTTTAGGCTACACTTCAGCAGGAGAGGTGATTTTCTAACTCTTACGTGTCTGTGGCTTCCAACGTGACTCAGCCAATGCCAATTATCGATGCCAATAACAGTATTAATAAGGAGAAAAACACGGGAATCCTCGGGTTGGATGGCAGTTCAGAGGGATTAAGGATGAAAAGTAGTGCCCGGCGTTTATTGACTGGCCCCTTGTGACAGATCAGAGTGATTGATCCGCACTCCACTCCGGGGGTATAATGTTTACATGTAAACATCCACTGCAGAGGACATGTTGAGGTGTCAGCAGTTTAAAAGGCTGTGATATAAGACTGTGTGAGGTGGTGATGGTTTTCTTGAGTTTCATCAGCTGATCATATCCGTGAACTGTTGCTTTTACGGGTTAGCTACAGCTGATTTTCTCTCAAAGTTACTGTAACGCTGCTCTCAGGCTTCGTGGAGAGCAACACGCATCCTTCAAGGTGTGATGCACCCGGTACAAAGCCTCCAAAATAGTGTCATGAAGCATTACGGGGTGGTAAAGATGCAACTAAACTATTCATGAGCAAATATGGTTCTCTAGTCTGTTTTACTGTTAATTACAAAACAAGGCGAGAGTGGAGCGAAATGTCTCCATAAATCTGCTTTTGCATCCTTCCCGCGAATGTCACTCCACTGTGGGTGATCACACGGGCTTTTCGTGTGATTAGACATCGTTTACAGATCGGATCATCGCATCATAAACAAACAGATTCCTCTTACCAAATCTTAAAACGTGTGGCATCCCGCGAGAGTAACCAAGAAACAGCAGCAGAAGCGGGATCAGCCTGAGGTTGGACCTGAAAACGAGACTGGTTATCATCAGATGATGGGAGGTAATCTTCATGTTGTTTTTAAAAAAATGCACAGTGGTTTTAATCCACCCGGTGCGCGGGTTCGATTCCCCCGTAATTCTTCTACGGTCGTTGGGCAAGGCAGGGTGACGGCGGCCCTGGATGCGCAAGATCACGGCATGGTCACTTGCGCTTTCCCTAAATCCATTAGCAGTCCCGGCATGATTCCTTTCCCCTTCCCCTTCTCCTCCTTCACTGCGCCAAGAAACAACAATCCTCCGGGTCGAGGGACGGCGGGACATCCATGTCGAAGGGTCCGGATCCAGTGAGGAGGGGGGAGCCCGAGCATGGGCTGTAGGTGAAGGTGCTGGAGAGGAGGGTTGGAGAGGGGCTAGAGAGCGCCAAGCAGAGGATACAGCAGCGATATGCAGCCCCCTATGAGGCGCTCTGGGTTGCTTGCGCTCCCATTATACTGCACTGCTGCACAGGCTCTGACGTCGAGCCAAGGTTAGTGTTGTGAACGCGCACCACAGAGACACAGAGACAGAGGGAGTGAGGGAGGAGAGAGATGGATGTACAGATAGAAAGAGATGAAAAAGGAGGGAGGAATGTGGAGAGAGAGAGGGAGAGATGGATGGAGGAGAAGAGAGACGGGGAGAAATAATGGGGAGGGAGGAGTGGGAAACTTTATTTCACCTTTACAAGCTCTAGATTCTCCGTTTCCTCCAAAACTTTTCCCCAAAGCTCGCGTGCATTTTGGGGATTTATCGGCAAATACGCGATTGTTTCAGTCCAGCAGTGACTTCAGGGGGAACCCTTGGTTGCAAACTGTGCAAGCGACCACCAGATGCGGATCAATTCACAAAAGAAAAGCATCTGTGACAGGTAATTTTATACCATGATGAAAATTAAGTCATTATGCCACTGATTAAATATGATTAGGGGCAACTGCAACCCTCATCTAACACTAGGGGAGACTGGGGACAATTGTGACAGGAGGCAATTGCGACACATTCAGTTCCATCAATCAGACACAAGCTAGAGTGATGACACTTTCTCTGCACATGCTCAGTAGGATTCTCTCTCTGCCTGTGGAACAGCAGCGGCATCATTTCACCTCGGCAGAAGTTTTGAAGAAAAAAATGATTGTGACGACTGTGAAGTAGGGGTGTCACAATTGCAATAATAAATTGAAAATTGATCAAAATGAGCTTTCAGTTATAATCAGTGATTGTCCCAGTGTGTTTTTTCTCTCCACTCTCACCGACTTGCGGCATCAAACACCTTCAAAGACGACACGGCGTATCTTACCAGTCATTATATCGCTCTTGATACCATATAGTGTCTTTTTAAAGAGGAATTAGAAAATGTAAATGAGTGGGGTTGGGTATCGGCACTCAATACCTTTAAGTTATCAATTGAAATAACCCAGTACGAAGAAACTTCTTTAGTCAAACAATACCTGTATTCAATCCTTTTAGTACACAGATCTAGACAAAATGGTTTTGCTCACAGCCAATCAACACAAGCGTTCTTCATAAAGAGCCTTTAGAAAAGGGTATCAAATAAAATACTGCATTGGTATCGGTATTTAAAAGGTATACGTATTGGTACTGGTATCGTAATTTCTAAAAACTGGAATTGTGGATTTGGAGAGTAATGACACCCTTATTTGTAACACACTCAATTCTTCCGATGAGAAACAAGCTAGACTGATGACATTTCACCCAGTGCAATTTGTCAATGAAAAACTGATTTTGAGGGATGAAAGTTATTTTTTTGACTTACAGTATTTTTCTTCGGCCGCCCAACGTTTAGATGACTGTGAATTTAAACGTACAATGAATATCTTTGGGTTTTGGACTACCAAATCAAAACTTGACAGATATATTTGACATTTTTCGCTATTTTCTGACATCTTATAGACTTTGCAGCCCTACATTGAACATGAAAATTAAAGCCTTTGATATTTGTTAAGGTTAATAAATAAAGTAATTGCCACAAGGGGGAGTAAAAATTGACTGCATAGATTAAAAAAAAAAAAAACATTGCTAAAAACTTAACAACCTACAATATGCTAGCAAGTGTTGCTAACTAGTATACAAGATTTTTATCATGGCCACAAGATTGGGGGCAATTGTAACACTGTGTTACAACTGCCCCTGAGCCACATGGCTCAATGTAAGCTCCTTGTTTGTCTGTTGCCATACTTTTCTGTTAGAAAATAAACATATTTCACTAAATTTGAATGCAGATGTATTTTTAACAATTGAAATAATTCAAATCTAGTTACCGCTAGAATGGTTGCCTAGTCCTCCTCGGACAATATACAAAAAAATCTCAAGTTTCATGATTAGATACTACAGCAGTAATGTGATTACTTTGAGGTGTGCTTTTATTTAATACAGTGGGTTAATATGATTTATTTTTTCAGTGTTACAACTGTCCCAACCACTGTTACTGATCCATTTTACTTAACATGCTTAACATAAAATAATTGTGCTCATTTGTTTGAAACATATATTTCCTATACCTATTGCTAACTCAGTCTTGTTCTCCGGCTTCAATACTCCACATTAACCAGCTCCAGCAACCTCAAAGGGTCAAAACTCACATTTGTGCTGTGTGGTCATGTGGAGCTCCATTCATTTTGGCTTAAAAATCATATCTATCATCTTATTTTTTATTTTTATGGCACTAATTTGCTGAGCAGTAACAGCTAAATGTAACGGTTTACTTTCAAAAGTAATTTATTTGCTACTTTTATATGCAGTAAAGCTACTGAAATAAAATCGCAATAAATCATAATATCGAATCGGCACCCAGGTATCATGAAAGTATGCAACTGAGGGACGTGTATCATCCCAGCCCTACCACCAAGGGGGGATTATAACGCTGTGACTTCTTCCATTAAATGTAATATTATATTATTGTCATTAGTAATGAAAATATATCAATTGTGTTATCAATCGGTGCACATACATATGTATATAGCCTGTGAGTTAGGGAGAAAAACGTGAAAAATGTTACAATCGCCCCTGTCTCCCCTATATTTTTATATTTTCCGCCTGTTTGCCAGCGCAGGATCTGAGTTCAGCACCATGGACAGAGACAGAGCCGCAGAAAGCAATGAGAGTCTGCTGTCAGGATCTCTCCCAGGGTTCAAACAACCACCAATGATTTAACGATGTTAAGCGTTTGGCAACGTCTACAGACATTTTTCCTCTATTTGGCTCACAAAGAAATAACTACACACACACACACACACACACACACACTGCACACAATAACTGGCCAACCTCTGCACACCAGCGATATAATCTCCTGCCTGCAGGATATCATTGCATTGTTTTTTTTTCTTCCCGTACACACGAGTAGGATGGGCCTGTGCCCACTTTTTGTCTTGTCATTCACAACTTCCCCTTTCTAAACCTCTTTTTACGGGATTTCAAGCAGCAACCTTTCAACAATTTCCAGCATCATTCCAGAAATGTGGGAGGAGTGGGATGAAAGGAATTAAAATTGGCAGAACAGCAAATCCGTAATATCGACAGGAGCTGCTGAAAGGCACGAATATTTAACCTATGCAAATAACTCCACTTTAGACTTGAAAGCCTTCCAGCAACAGACTATTCTCGAGTGTGAGCCATCCTCCGATGTGAAGGTGTGAGTGGCATACACACAAAGGTTCCCGCGCTGCTGCTTCATTTCGTGGGGAGAAGAAGAAGGAGCAGAAGAAGAAGAGGAAGAAGACGGGGCGATATCTCTCGAGTTTGCGAGTACAGGCCTATCACGTTTCTATCTGATTAGCGAGTTCAAACGAGGCTGGAGCCTGTACGATGCGTTGCACCGAGAAGATGGATATCTGCAGCTCTTTGCGTGGGCCTACATGCTATTGATTTAACACTACATGCACCTTATCAGCGCCCGCCCCCAGTGAGCAGCTCCTCATGGCCCAGTGCATCAGCTGGAGCAGCTATAGGTGTATACAGTACAGGTGCACCGCCGCCCCAAGAGGGTGGAGGGCTATTTAATCCCGGCGGATATGTGAATGAAGCTCTTTGATCGGCGCCACCAGAGTCCTGAAGCCTGAATGAAGACAGTCATTGTGTGACTCAAGTGTGAATGGCTGCCCTGTGTGTGTATGAGAGTGAGTCTGTGTGTGTGTGTGTGTAGAACTACTCCAAAATTAAAGCACATGAGAGAAGTTAGCCTTCAAATTAGAGTCAAATTCATTTATATTGGTTGGCCATATCATCTGCCCGATATCGGCACAGCTATATTGGTGTATATCGGTCTTATAATGTGCTCCGGGCGAGCAAAATGCCATGTGGGCAAGTAAATCTAGCAACTGTCTTACTTTCATGAACGGCCAAGTGGTAAAAGAGAATTAAACAATTAAACTATTTTAATTATCGATTAAACGTTAAAGTAATTTTTCTGCAGAAATTACAGGGAATGCTGCTTTCAGCCTCTCAAATATTGAGATTTCCTACTTTTCTCCCATTATTATCACATAAAACTGAATATCTTCAGGTTTTTGGACTGACAGAATGAGACATTTAAGTACAACACATCGGACAGTGAAAAACTGGGAGGGGCATTTTTCTCCATTTTCTGACATTTTATAGACATTGGATCCATAGATTAAACATGGCAATTAACTGTAGTCTTTGTTGTTATTAATAAATTAAACGATTTGTACAGGGGCAAGTAAAAATTGACTTCGGGCAAGCAGATTTCTGACCCCATGCTGTGGTAAATCATCATTATGTGATGAGTTGGAATGAGAACAGGTTGAAATATCAGTGAAATTTTACTGATTCAGTGACCTGATGCCATTTTTTGACAATATAACGTATTGTTAAACTGTAAAATATCCTGCCTCCATTACATATCTTTGCAACAAGTGTTTGATAAGCACATCTGAGGGCTCAGCGCAATATCGGCCGCTAAAACAATATCAGAATTATTTTACTCCCTACTATCATTACCAGCACTGGGCCACAAAATCCAAATCAGTCAGCTCATACTTCAAATCCTTCTGCCGGAAAGGGTTTTCTAATACCTTGTTAACAGTCTATTCTAACCCAAATTATGCTGTATTCCAAACCCTACCCAAGTAGTTTTATTGCCTTAAGATGACCAAACTTTATTGCCTAAACCTAACCAAACTGTGCCAGAAAATGAAAAAAACAAAAAACAAAAAACAAAACAGATTTAAAGTCAACTAAGTCCACAAATAAGAAGTCAGCAATAAGTTTATCTGGCTTAATAGTCAGCTGAAATCCTATGCTTAAGCAATTCATCCACCACAATGTGCTCCTGATGGGGAATTAGTTTCTCTTAATACTATTTCTTGTGACATAAAGCCTTTCTGCCAGAAAACCATTTCTGTTAGACAGCTTTCTGTATTTTTCTGCCAGAAAGTTCTTTCAAGCATGTTGGTAACGGCCTATTTTAACCAAAACCATGAAGTTCTCCTTTACCTAACTAAATAATTTTGTTACCTAAACCTAACCTACTTTTGTTACCTAAACTTAATCCATTCACCCAACACACACAGCCTAAAACTATTTCATGTGACATCTTAAAGCCTTTCTGCCAGAAAACTCTTTCTTCCAAACAGCTTTCTGGGCTTTCTGAGAGAACATTTTCTGTCAGAAAGTGCTTTCTTACATGTTGGTAACAATCTATTTTAATCCAAACCATGATGTTTTCCTAAACCGCAATGACGTTTTGTTGCCTAAGCCAAACTGTGACAGAAAATGGAAAAAAATAGAAGCTAATAAAGATAATAAGACAGCTGTCTAAAAATAATAAGTCAACAATAAGCTTAGCAAGGGAACTGAATCTCAGTCTCCTGAAATCATGAGCTCAACCCATTAATCTGTTGACTTTGTCACCCTTTCTGCTATTTCATGTTGCATCCTAAGGCCTTTCTGCCAGAAAAAAACCTTCCTAACATGACAGCTTTCTTCTGCTAAAAGGGCTTTCTAGTCCTGAAGCATAACGTCTTCCAAAATGAAGTCACTGCAATATTTCTATTTCGCATTATAGTGTATTTAAAACAGGTCTTTCAGGGGACCTTGGTGCACTTTTATGGTCTATTTATCTCCCCTGGTGCCACTGGCGTATTCTTGTGTTGAATTGTTGTTTATTACCAATGTGTTGTTTTCTTTCGTCCTTTATTAGACTGCAGAACAGTGAAATTATAAGTAAATATCTGGATAAGCACCTACCCACTCTTTTGTTGAAGTGCCACTCTATTATACATTACCAGATCTGTCAAATCCCCGTTCGCAAATAAAAAAGCAAATGCATTTATAAGAGGGCGCTCATATCAGCTAAAGGAAAGACTAAGTAATTACATGGGATCAAGTATGTGGTGCGAACATTGACTTTGAACGTGTGTCAGTTTGCGTGGGTCTGCACACAGGCCCTCTGCAGTGTGTGAGAATATCAAAGAGAAAGGCACTCATCATGCTACCATCTGGACCATTAGCATAATTATGGAGAAATTCAGGGTTTCCATATAAGTCAGCAGAGCTTCACACAGCATGAAAGGAATGCTTATTGAGCTGAGGGAGAAGACATCAACTCAGCCTCTTAAAGTCACAGCGCCCTCTGGCCCAACACTGAGGTAATGCACCAACAAAAGTCCTCAGGTGCCCCCCACACTCAATGCACCCAAAATTGAATTTGTGAAATAGAATTAAGGCTGCCACAAATGATTCCAACTTAATTTACTAACATAAATCTAAATAGTTTTGTATGTCTGTGCCTGAGCAAAAGGGCATTTAAGGACAACACAATCAGTTATGCTCCCCTGTGACCATCCCTCATTTAGATTTTCAATGTTGATAACTGCATTAACAATTAGGAGTCACTGTTTAAAAGGACAGCTTGGATTATTTAATGTGGGGTTGTATCAGGTACTTATTAATAGTCTGAGTATTACCTACAGTAGATACCGGCTGGCACAGCCTCAGCAACAAAAGGTATTTTAGCCACTTAAAAAAAGGTCCACCTAAAAAAATCAAGTAGTTTAAGTGTACACTATATTTAGAATATTTTCATTGCTTTATTTGCTGTCAGCCAGCCTTTTTTGTGATGGTAAACCGCTCTTATACAAGTCAAATATCACTCTCTTCAAACTAACCAAACTCCAAGGGTGAAATCAGTCATTTTACCTCACAGAACACAGGAGTTGCTGGTCTACTGCTGCCTCAATCTGTTAGTTTGTTTGTGTGACTTCTGTGTTTTAAAAGGTTAGTCACATTGTACAACAAACAAATCAAATGGGTGACATGACAGCTTCCCAGAAGTGAAGGAACATCCCAATCACCTCCTGGTGGATGGCTGCAGTATAGTTCATAAACCCCGGCCCCTCCATGTGAGCAGAGGGGACATGAGCCAAACTAAAATGTTAAAATACACGTCAAATTTATTTTTCCCAAAGATGGTTGCTGTCATTTTTAGGTAGTGCTCATTTTCTGATCAGCTTGATTTTAATTTGTGATTTGATGTTATAAAAAGTGGATTTCACATCATGGTTGACAGCTGAGCCCTGCTTGCAGCTGAGTCTGCTGGTGGTAAAGGTGGAAACTCGAAAGCAGGACTCCAACCCTGATCACTACTGCACAGATACTGACAAATTAAATAACCAGTGCAAGATGGCAGTGCTCATATCTGGGGTTTTGTACGATGGGAGGAAGTGGTTACTTGGCGCCCTATCCACTTTTATTTATGTCTGTGACAAAAACGAACACATTGTGACAACAGTAGCCCGGCAACTAGGGCTAGGATGATACACTCCTGATTCAATAGCCAATTCGTTATGTAACAAATATAACAGCATAACATAAATAACAAAATAACATAAATTAACCAAAATTAGACCAAAATGAATAGAGCCCCTGAAAACTGCACACAACACAAAGAGTCTTTAAATTAACATTCCTTCACATATGAAACTGAAATTTAAAACTGTGAATTTTGAGGTTGTTTTGATCCTTTGAGGTTGCTGTAGCTGCTCAGTGTGGAGAGCTGAAGCCAGAGTAGCAGAATGAGTTAGCAATGAGAAATCAGCAGCTACTTAGTACTATACTGTATATATATGGGCACATGTGTGTTTATGTTAAGCATGTGAAGTACAATGGACCTGTTTGTTAAAATAATAGTATTGTGATCATGATGCTAATTTCTGTAGCATTTATGGAAGTCCCATCATGTGTTTGCATCGTGCAAAAAAATGAGAATCGATTTTTTTTGCCCAC
>JAJHUR010129074.1:418-12253 GCA_027495735.1 Lutjanus campechanus | reverse complement strand
GTTAGAAACAAAAGGACTACAAAAAGAAACCTGAATTCTTCCGATACCAAAATCTTGTCCAGATTATACATTCATATGCAGATATCTGTTTATCGAGATTAGTGCTTTGCTGCTCAATACCAACCTCTTTGAAGAAATTATTGGTTGAATTTTTATCCCTAATTTGAATCTGTCATGCTGTCTGAAGACTGAAAATATACCATTCCCAACATCTTTCCTCTTTTTTTTTTCTCCTCACCACAGCAAGGGAAGAGAACGTGGCCACTTTCCGGGGCTCAGAGTATTTCTGCTATGACCTCTCCCAGAACCCCATCCAGAGCAGCAGCGATGAGATCACGCTCTCCTTCAAGACGTGGCAGCGCAATGGCCTTATCCTTCACACTGGCAAGTCAGCCGACTACGTCAACCTGGCGCTGAAGGACGGCGCTGTCTCCCTTGTCATCAACCTGGGCTCTGGAGCCTTTGAGGCCATTGTGGAGCCGGTCAATGGGAAGTTCAACGACAACTCGTGGCATGATGTCAAGGTGACCCGGAACCTCCGGCAGGTAAGACACAGTGGCGGACTGTATTATGTGAAAAAAATTCATGTTGACTTTGGCTGCAAACCATTTTTAAATAAATGATATTGATGATGATATATAGCAGTTGAGTTGTACCATGCTAGCTTGCTAGTAGCCAGCTGTTAGCCAGCCACAACAGCCTGCTTAACGTACTCACTTGCCTCTTGTCAGTTAGGTTGCTAACTGCCACTTAGCAAGCAACATACATCTTTTATTGTTGCTAAACACACGGTCTTGTCTCACAACAGACCGCAGACCCTGGAACAGCTCATACACATTAAGAGAACAGGGTATTCCAATGTGATGGTGCACCCCAACTTATATGATAGCTTCCTTTGTTTTGGACTCTTCAAATGACCATTCCCTCAAAGGTCAGCACTGTAGAGCTGGTTTGCAGTGGGCCCAGTCCAGTCTCACACCAAAGTACATAACAGATCTACTGATCCACTAAAGGATAGGTGCCAGAATGATGTTTTGCTTCACCTATGCATGAAAAATGAAGGTGTAGCACCAGCAGGGGTGATAATGGCAGAAGCAAAGGACAAATGTGGTATAAAAAGCAAGAAAGTCTTATGTATGGAGGAGGCTGGGTGAATGGATGTGTAAAATACATGACTTTCACTCAGGCGACTGAGGTTTGGTTCCCATGTGAGACCAATAGTCAGTATTGATTGTTTTAAAGATGTAGTTATCTTAACCCAGCCTAACCAAGTAGTTTTGTTGCCTAAACCAAAGAGTAATCTTCATTTTGAAAGTCTAACTGGATGTTGCATTGTTAACTTGATCATGGAATGAGAGTGTGTATGCTTTTCACACTTATTTGAGGTAAAGCATGACTCTGTCACAGTGGACTGGCAGGTCTATTACATGCTTTGGCGTGATACCAGTTTGGCTGGTCAGTGGTGCAAATTTCAGTCAGTGTTCCCCAAAGTTGAGATTTACTTTGCACACATGATTGAATGTACCTGAGACACTGTACCCCGGTTTGTTCCCAAGCCACTGTGGATGCACAAGCCAGTGCCTCCACAGTCCAAATTGTTGGTCCCAAGCCCAGATGAAAAGGGAGGTTTGCATCAGGAAGGGCATTAAAAAAAGCCTTTGCCAAATCAGAAATGCAGACATTCTGCATATTTAACATTTAAGATTTCAGTCTATTTAGAGCCATCGTTGTGCAAAACAGCTAATTGCAGCTTAAGCAACGATGCTCTTTACTTTAAAAGTGATTTTTAACTCAGAGTCCAATTAAATAATCGTTTTGACTGAAGGAACACCAGTTTTCAGGTCTGATTTTCTCACTGTCTATCATCTTAGTTCTTTCCCCACCATATTGCTATACATTTCATGGTGTTAGAAGGCTGCTTCCTTCTTCTCTTTCTATTATCTCTTCCTCCTTCCATATCTGTCTGTGGACAGGCATTTTATGGGGTGATCAGGGTGAGAGGCTCTACTCACCCAAGACCTCTGTTGATTACCCAAGACTAATCTCAAGTCAGCTGCACAATTTCTCACCAACCTGCATGTCTAGATATGTAAATAGAAACCACCTTTTATACCGACCCTCTTTGAGCGGAATCATGTGGTTTACAGGTTTTACAGAGCCACATATTAGCCTAGCTAACAAAATATACAAAGAAACAGAAAAAATTGCGGTCTTTAAAATTCCTGGTCAATTTGGGGATATGCACTAATGGTTACAACCAGTGTGGTCTAATATTACAGTAGACACTAGCTGAGCCAGAAATTGTCAGAAATACAACACAGGAGCAGCTGGTCTATCTGTATACAATGTAACCAAACAAACTAAAATTTCATGAAAAAAAACATTGCAAACACAATCTTATTTGATGCTGCACAAGTGTCAACCAGTGCCGCAGATACCGCTGAGTTCTCTGTGGCAGTGGAGAGATGGATGGGAGATGCCCTCCCTGGAAGGAAGACCAGCTCATTCTCATCAGGGTTGAGCTTCAAGTGGTGTGCAGAGAGATGTCAGACAGATACACAGAGATTAATGCTGCCATTTGGATTTCAGAACTGAGAAAAGACAAGATTAGTTGAGTGTCATCTGCATAGATGTGGCGGAGAAAGCGAGAAAGTGAGTGAATGACAGGGCCAAGTGACTTGGTGTAAGGACAAAAGAGGAGGGGACCCTGAACAGAACCCAGAGGGACTCTTAAAAATGTGGTGAGAAGGTGCACTCCTTGATGTAGAATTACATTGCATTAAACAGTTATTCATAGAATTACCATCAATTATGGAGGAGACACAGGACATTTATAATTCATCAGTGACAGAGTTTAGCAAATCCCTGCTTTTTAACAGTGCAGGTGTCATTTTTCTACATTCACATTTTCACTTACTTTTGACCCCAGTTGTTAAGAAAAGCAGCTTTGCAAAATTATCACATTATAGTGAACAAAACACAGAGTAACAATCTGCATTTTATCTGGTTTATTCAGCCCAATCTCACCAACGTGTACAAATAACACAACTTTATACTTTAAAATAGTGTGCAATACATACACCAAAGTCCAACTTTGTGCACAGGTGATTTGAAAATACTTCAGATTAACTTCTGAATGGGACAAACAAACATAACTTTTAACAAGGAGGCCAGTGTTTGTGTCCTGTGTGAAACCAAAAGTTGCAGGCTTGTTTTAATGTATATCGATAGTGTAATGTAACTTAATGTAACATGACCTCATAACATAACGTACTGTAACGTACTGTAATGTACTGCAACAGAACAAAATCTAACAGAACACAACCGAACGTACTACTTTACCCAACCCTAAATTAACACACACATTGATCCCTTTCTAAACTAAATAGTTTTGTTGCCTAACCCTGTGACTGTTTCACAACATTAACCACATTCTTATTTTTTACCATGACGATGAAGGTCACCCTACTTCGGATGAGGATGGTCACCTGACTATGGATCTGCTCTCCATAGAAGTTCAAAATCAAACTCTGGCATATGCACTGCACACTATTGTGTTAAGTCAAGTTATTTGAACTTAGATTGGAGAGACCAGGTTGGCTGTATTTTACCTGGTGCGAATCCATTTCATGTCTTGATTTGTATGGAGCTTCACAAAAACCACATC
This sequence comes from Lutjanus campechanus, assembly GCA_027495735.1. NCBI lineage: Eukaryota > Metazoa > Chordata > Actinopteri > Lutjaniformes > Lutjanidae > Lutjanus > Lutjanus campechanus. Next base: position 8,586 of record JAJHUR010129074.1, on the reverse strand, counting down.
CTTAAAAATGCTTTTAAGACAGACATCAGAAATGTAAGAAGCTCTGTAAAGAGGGCTGTCACAAACACTTTTACCTTGGGATGCTCTTGGAAAACAAGGCCAAGTCTGCCCTGATTTCCTTTCCATTACTGCCTTTTTCCACCTTTTAACCTCCACCATTGTCTGTCCTGGTACAACTCTTCTTAAAAGTAGAGACTTGAAGAATGAAATGAACCATTTTTTATACTAACATGTGTACTAACCCACCCACTTTTCATCATTTGGTTTTCATTTATTTTTTTTAATGTACCACTGTTCATTTTTAAATTGGTTTCTTACCTACCCCATCTTTCTGCAAAGCAAACAGGCATTGGATTCGCTATGGTAAACACACTCCATTGTCTGGTAGATATCATTCTTATTGTCATTTTTTGGTTTGCTGTGGACTTCTCCCCTTCTTTTTTGACTTCTGTATATCAAGATACCACCTCCACCCCCCACCCCCCACCCCAAAAAAATCAAGGAAATGGGTTCTGTATTCCCCAGCTTTTCTTGTCCTTCTAACATTCACCTGGATCACCCACTGATGTCGCTTTTCTGCTTTCCTTTTTTAATCTCTTCCTCTTTTTTAGTCACCCATAACCTTTGCTTCTCTAGGGTTTTACTAAATCTGCTTCATTCCGGATTTTCCTGTTAAATGTCTTTGGTGATAAAATTGTGGAAACTGCCAGAGGCTTACTACAACCAAAAAAGAGAAAGACAAAATCCACACTAGAAATCTTGACAAAATGTGTCCAGTACACTCTGTGCACGACCAGGCTAGCCCTTTCATTTCCACAGTGAAAATACGAGGCAACCCACATTGCAGGAGAGAACTAGAAGTCAACAAAGAGACCTTTGGAGACAAATGTCCCTGAATGTTTTAGATTGTATGAGGCAAATGAAATGTGTAACTTATTAAACAGTAAAAACAAAAGTGGATAAAGGTTGAGAGAGGGCCTGGTCTCATTGTGGCTGGAGATACATGATACTGGAACATGAGCAGGGCTCAGGTATGTGGTTTCAGTGCAGCCCTTAGCTCGCCAGCAGGTGAATGTTAAGGATTCTCCACCTTTAGCTGAGCCTACTCACCCATTTGTTTGTCTTTATCTTGGCTTCCGATGGCACGCAGAGCCTGTTCACACCTGGCATTAACATACATCTCCACATGCGCCTCCAGTGACCGCTTGTGATCGGATCTCACTTCCCCACTCTATATGCTAATAAACATGTAGCTGCACCATTTACATTTAGAAAGACCAAATGTGTTGTTGTTTTTAACCAGCGGCCAAACCGTAGAAGCCAACATGCAGGGATAAATGGACACAATTTGGACACAAGAAGTAACAAATAACTGTATAACATTTGCTGAATTTACAAGAAAGCCTAAATAATTAAGAATTTGTCATATACAGTGTTTCATAAAGTTAATTGAGTGTCTCCTAACTCAAAAACTCGCAAAAGTTTTGATGGAAGTCTGGGGATATTGGTTACTGTTTACTGTATTTGTAATATTCGACATGTTCAGCATCAAAAAATTGCTGCCTTGTTTCATAAATTTATTGGAAATGGTGAAATCGGTGTCTTGAAACAGCTGCTAAATATTGGCACATAAGATCTACTAGCCACCTTGCACAGATGCCGCAACTGACTTTGATTTTTTATTTTTTTTTGCAAGGAAAGAAACAAGTTTGTATCTCATTTAATGCCAAATTTGAAAGATGACATAAATAGTAAGAAATTTGCCACAGCACTGTCGCAAAGTTTAAGTTTCTCCACACTGAACAACTCCCAGAATTGTTTTAAGGGAGTCTGGGGATGCTGCGGTTACAAGTTAAATGGTGAAATCAGGTGAAACACAAACAACTACTGCTTATCTTTGCAGGTAAGAGAGTCCAAACATGTAAACTGCATTACAGTGAACCAAATAGAAGTCAGACAGCATGTTTCATGTGTACTTACAGGACATCAGATGAGTAGGCGGTCCTTCAATGTGGACAAATTTGCGTACACTATATGGCTGACAGTCATCAACCACTGAGCCCTCTACCATTGTAACATCAGGGTTTAAAAGCCTTCTGTATTTGAGGTAAAGTGTCCCCTCAGAGTTGCCATAGATTTGTTACCTAAGTTCCATTTTTGACATGCGGGAAAGTAAATAAAAAGAAGCTGTTGCTGCTGTTCATTGCTCTGTATTTCCCAGTCGTGTTTGATATATTCTTTTTAACCACAACTAGATTATGGACATGTGGTGCCCAGACGAAGACCCTTTTAGACCTAGCAACACTATCATCATCCATTGCGATGTTTTACCGTGGACATCCTCATATGTCACTATGGTAGACATTGCCCCAACCCTAGCATACACAATGCTCACAGAATGTGGTCATACAAGGCCCAAACCACCTCTGAATGTGGTCTAAATGATCGGATCTTAACGCGCCTCGGGTGCATTCACACCTATGGAGCTGTCCACTTGTGATTGGATCACCCAATACGTATGGTAATACCAGGTGTAAACAGGGCCATAGTGCTAGAAAAAAAACAAGATACCAGTTGAACATTTTGGAAGCCGAAAAAGTAAGGCTGATTCTGTTTCATGACAACAATGGATCAGAGTACCACAACTCTGCATGCTGTTTCATTAACATTTCAATGTCAAGGCTAGTCACGGTTGAGCAATTTTTTGCTGCTTTATGTCAACAAAATGAGCAAAATGTTTTGCAAATAGATGTAGTGCTGAAGAAGTATTAAGAAGCACCTAAATATTGTCCTTACAGTACTTGAATGGTCAGTGTACCTTTTGGTCATTGGAGTTTTCTTTCAGAGATGGGTATTAAAAAACAAAGAACAAATTTAATTAATTTTCATTTTAAAATACAAAAAATGGAAATTGACATTGCTTGCTTTTTGTTGTACTAAATAGAAATAAAAATTAAACAGTTTTTAATATCTAATTATCCCTTTTGACCATGAAAGAAGAAGAAAAACATCTTGTTTTTCAATTTACTTTTTGTACTGTAAAATGAAAATCAAGTAAACACTTGTTTTTTTTTTTGTTTTTAATACATGTTTGTAATACATGAAAATCACATGATCAAAAGATACACTGACCTTGAATGAATCTACTTACTTGCATCCCAGTTTGGCCAGTAAGATTTCACTTGTAACATAAATGTTGCCAAAGATGGGAGGTTTTGTTTGCAGTAAGCTGCATTGTTCTCAGACCGATGCCCTGCAATATGGTTCTGTCCTCTGCCATTCTGTGTGTCCTGCATGTTTACATTCAGTTTTGTGTGGTGTGACACTAACTCCTACCTCCTTTCTGTTGGTGTGTGATTTTTTTCTTTTCGTCTGCTCCTGCATGCCTGCACTCCGCCCCACATTTATTTAGACACAAAGTAAGACCAGATTAAACAGTAATCATAGTTTGTGCATCACTAGTGCTACATGAAGATGAGAATCTGTGCATGTTTGTCAGTGTCTGGAGCTTAATTCACCCAGTTAACATCTTTATTTTGACATACTAACCCCTCATACCAATCAATAGTTTCAACTCCCACAAATAGCATCTACTAACTCACATCAAAAATAAAGAAAATTGTGGGCTGGCAGATTTTCTTTATATTTGTCCTGTCTGATCCATAACACACATGTAAACAAACACAGCAGATATCTCAGATTTATAATCCAAACACACCCGAGTCAGTTCTACCAACTGTACTGCAGGCCACCTTCTGCCCTTAAAATCTGTGAAAATCCATGTATTTCCACTGCTCATTGTTCACTCCTCATCGTCAGGTGACAATATCAGTGGATGGGATTCTGACCACCACGGGTTACACCCAGGAAGACTACACCATGTTGGGTTCAGATGACTTCTTCTATGTGGGAGGAAGCCCCAGCACCGCTGACCTGCCTGGATCTCCGGTCAGCAACAACTTCATGGGCTGCCTGAAGGAGGTAAAGTACCTGAAACATTGTTAACTGTTTGTTTGAGTGAAACATGGTCCTAGTGTGATGATTGGTTGCTGAACAGCTCATGTCCATTTTGGCTTGGGCATGTTTAAATATGTTTATATTAAAGTTATCGTAATTTTTCAGGACAGGTGGATTTCAAACTATCTTTTTGATTTGCCGTTTGATATTTTTTCTGTTTAATAAATCAAGGGTCATAAAGATCTGAAAGAAAGAAACAGGAGGACAAGAACTTTACAGCTTTACAGTGGGTTTACATAAAGTTGCACTGATCACTTTGTGGCAACTGAGGACCAAAAGAACTCCAAACAAGCTGTCAGACAGTCCAGCTGTTCTCTGACTGCTGCACAGGGAGCAACATTCTCATGCCACTGAAGTCGTGTTTCAGTTCACTAGACAAGAGTGGGTGTAGTCGGTCTCATCACTGGCCTTCTTTGAGAAAATTATCCGGCTGTTTAGCTGCTAGATGTTCCACTCTCTGTGGAAATTTGCCTGTCTACTGTTTGGTGCCTGGCAGCTCGTGTACAGTGGGTTTATCAGAGCTTGTTTGCTGCAGCGTCTCAAAATGGCATTGATGAGAGCAGTGGAATTCAATCATACAGTATATCTACATGCAAAGAAACCAAAACAGTGAGATAGAAGTGGTTGAAAGGCTTTGTAGAGCTGAAGAGTTGTGGGCTTGCAATAAATACTGTGAAATTTGGCCAGTGTAGTTATTCCCTGCTGTGGTTGCCTAGGTTAGTGCATCTGGCACACACCTTTCACTTTTTGAGGCAGCTGGCTTTGCAAGATGATGCAAGAATCCATCTTGCCAGGCTTCAACTTATCTGTTTGTGCCTGCACTAAAAGTGGCGCAGCCAATCAGCATTCTGAGAGGCACAACTGGCAGCTACGGGCGTGGTTTTAGGTGTGACAGTGAGAGGCATCCATGGAAGCGTTGATCTGATTGGGTGAAGTCAGCCTGTGTTAGACGTGATAGTTTTTTTTTGTTTTTTTTTTAAAGTGCCTGCCCTTTTCCAAACAGTTTCTAAAGACGACTTCCCAGATGGTTTTGTGTAACAAACCATCTGGTGTGTCAGGTTAGCACACCTTAGAAACACGTCAAGACTGCCTGAAAAGAAAGGTTTTGGTCTGCTTTCCCGTGAAATCTGATGCAGTTTGTAAACATAAACATAAACCACAGGATTATTTAAAAAGCTCAGCTATCACATTTACTCAATCTTGTCCCTTTTGTCATACTACGCATGTTTTTGTAGTTCCTCATTAGAAAGTTAGTGACACAACCACACATGACTGTAATATTATGGGACAATATGCTTCTTTTTGATCCTGTTTGTTCCTGTCCATTGTTGTTTATGACTTGTTTACAGTCCTGGCAAATGCTCATGACCATGTGTTGCTTCACGAGCTTGTTGTTATTTTTATGTATGACAGGTGCTATATGAATAATTAAACACATACATTTATTACCGATATTATTTGTGACACCTGATCAGACATCAGGTCATCAGAAAAAACTGATGCTTGTGCTGATGATTTCCAAAACTCTCGAATGTGTGAATGACTTCATTCTTACATCTCTTGGTTTGCTTGTATTAAGTTAGTGTGAACACAAAGCAGACCAAAACTAAAATGCAACTGTGACAGCTCCTAATTATTCAGTCATTTCTCTGCCATACTAACTCTGCATCTCATGCCAGATCCAGCCTCTCCTTGCCCTGAAGTAACCCCTTTCCCACTGTTTACACCACCTGTCTTTTCCTGCCTACTTATTCACCTGCTTCCCATTTCCATAATCAGCCCAGTTGTAGATATGCTGGTTCATTTCCACTAGTACTGCGCCAGATTGTCTACTTTTCATCCGCCCTGGCTTTCCAGCCTTGTTTATTCTGTCTACCTGGTCGTGCCTGCCTGAACCCCTGCCTGTTTTCTGGATTGATGATTCCTCGCCTGCCCCCTGTCTGGTGAAGCTCGCATTTTTTGACTTTTTCTGTGCCACAACCGTTACAGTACAATCTGGCCAGACAACGCTGAGTCAGTTTGGCAGGAGCCCTCGGCACAGGCCTGAGCCGGTCACTGGCTTGAGACTTGATCCTCCAGGAGCTCTCTGCATAGTACAAACAACCATCTGTGAACAGATCCACCTGCTATCCGTTTCCAGTCAGTATCCCATAGTACTGTCTCCACCCAGCACTCCAGTTCAGCTCCTTTCCCCTACCAGTATGCTATTCCGGATCCTCTGGTGCATGCTGGCTCTTCCTCACTCAGTGCACACCCGTATTCAGTCTGAGAGACAATCCTTGGTTTGCTCCACAGAGAAAATGTTCACCACTGAACTAAAGAAATTGTTTGATCACGTGACTTCGGGAAGTTAGGCAGCTCAAGGCCTGGCTCAAGGAGGAAGAAGTATGGCCAACCATTCCTTAGAGTTCAGGACATTGTTGGCAGAAAGTGAGTCTCTTTTCGATGCCCTCAATAATTAACTTTCTGAAATAATTCAAGATTAACCGGCTGCTTGAGAACCCCCCTCCAACCTAGACTCCCTCATCGCCACCGCCAATCACAGTGCTGGCAATCTCTGGGAGTGTAGGAGGGAGAGAGCCCTGTCTACCAGCCTGCAGGTTCCTCCACAGCTGCCATCTTTTCCTCCCACTTTCTCTGTACTTCCTGCTTCGTGCACTCCTAGCTCTACAGGGAAGTGACACCACTGATTTTAGGGAACTTGATGTCTCTGCTGTGGCCTGGACAGCCAGCTTGTCTCCACCTAAAAGGAAAGGCTCAGCAGTAATCCAGACAGCACTGATGAGTCATACCATGGATCCTCAACGCCCTCTTTTCCAGTACTCCACGATGAGCTTGGGTTTCTGGGTTTTGGTGTTCATAGATCCTGGTGCCAACGTCAATGCACCCACATGACCCAGCACAGAGAGCCCTTGGCCAAGTCCATCTATGCCACTGCCCTTGATGGTCTCCTCTTATGCTCAGTCACCCACAGAACCATCCCTATTCTCCTTGGCATGTCAGGAAACCACCAAGGAACAATAATCTTCCAACTGATAAATGCACCCAACCAATGCCCTGAACCTTCATGACTTGGCTACAGCAGCTATGTTGCAAGGGAGAACTGTCATTCTGTGTGTCTCAAGTCTGCTCTGTGGGTTCAGGGGTTCCTCCTTAATATCTCGATCTGAAGAAAATGCCCAGGCCATCTTGCGCCCTCCTTTTCACTGTAGCATCAACCTCCTTCCTGTTTCTGCTCCTCTCAAGGGCCAGCTCTTCTTCCCTGTCCACTTTTGAGACCAAAGTCATGGAACTTTACATCAATGAGTCCTTTGTCAGCAGCTGGCATCATTCGGCTTTCCTCACCTCTGGATGGTTTCTTCTTTGCAGAGAAAAAGGACCTCCAACCCTGCATGGACTACATGAAGACTAAATCAGGTACCCCCTTCCACAAATATTTTCTGCTTTTCCTGCAAGAGACCACCAAGCTGATATTCACCAAGCTGGAACTGAGGAGTGTCCACCACCCCTAGTGAACACTACGACACATCAAATGTGTTCTTCAGAGGCCAACCAACTTTTTGTGAAGGTGGAGAAGCGTGACTTTCACGTAAAATAGGTATTCTTGAGTACATCATTAACCCTGCCAACATGGATCTTATCGTGGACTGTCCCACCTCATCTGTCAGAAAGGAGACACCCACATTTTAAATAGCATTGGCTGCAGGAAAAAAACAAAACAAAGAAGAAACTTAACATGGCTAAACTTTCTTCAGAAATAAATTTCATTTAAAATCATTTGGTGTTAATCATGTATCTGCATTTTGTATTCAAAGTGGCCCTCAAAATAAACACATTTATCATGTGCTCTCAAAAGATTATTTTTAAAGTTTGCAAAACAGGCAGAAAATTGGGAAATTAAAGGTTCAGCAATTATTTTTGCTGTTTTTTCACTATACAGCCACAAATACTGGTATAATTCATGCCATTAAATAGAAGTGGAGCCTCAGCAGAACAATTTTCTTTTTTTCTTTTTTTGAGTAGCCCAATTGAGTCAACACACACACTGCACACACAAATATATTGTTCCCTGAAGCTGATGATGTCATATCTTAGCACTTGACTGGAGCCACACACACACACACACACACACACACACACACCTGTCTCTT
>JAJHUR010129072.1:906-18634 GCA_027495735.1 Lutjanus campechanus | reverse complement strand
CACACACACACACACACACACACACACACACACCTTGCTCTGTGTGTTTCATATGATATATGATGATAATTATTTGCAAATTTGCAATATCTCCAACAGTAGTTGCAAAATGTGACTAAATGGTTGCAGTCTGAAGCCCTGTATAGTACTGGTGTAATACGGTGATATAATGCTTTCATGGCAGTCAAATGAAATAAAGTTGTGTAAAGTGCTTGTTGGTTTGCTCCATTGGATCAAGACCAGAAGCTTCACAGTGGCCAGTGGCAAGTGTTAGTGTAAAAAAGTGACCTGTCGCTCTAAACCACTGATGTGGTTCTATGTAGATGTCAGTCTTTACAAAGGACCCCTCTGACCGCACTGTCTGCAGAGGGATGATGTCCCCTGGAATGGTTAGCGACACCAAAGCTGTCCAAACACATTTCACGGTCACGCTTCAACTTTTCTGACATAGCACGACAATGAGAGGCATCTGACATCTACTCAACATTTACTGTACATGCCGAACATGACTGCGTACGAGAATGTGACAGATAACTGGCACTGCTGTTGCTGAGCCCAACTCTGTGCTGCCAGTCAGACCTGCTTTTACTTGATTATTCAATCCAATAATAATGACCAGTGTTTCGCACTTCAGCATGGGAGCAAGAAGTGTCCAACTGCTGCATTTCTTATGTGTCATGCATGTGTGTCATCTCTCCATGAGGCAGCCTTTGTCACGAGCTGCCTCAGCCCTACTTTCTGCTCATTATAGGATTTTGTTTACTCAGATTTTGAATACAAAAGAGACTTTTGGCATCATTAATTTAGTTGGAAAACAATCACACCTTGTGAAATTAACACTCAAATATTCTATTAAAACAGAACAGAGAAACGGACATATGGATAACAGACTGCTACAGACACTGGCAAAATGATTACAGAAATATAATGCAATGGTTCAGCTGTCTCTAGCATGGCACAGTGCCTGAGAACAGGTTGGCTTCTATTCTCCAAAATAAAATAATAAAAAACTAGGATGACCTTGAATTAGCTGGGGCTGGCTCTCTGGCACAGCCGACATGAAGTCTAAAATTACTGCTGGGGGGTCAGCGAGGGCCCCTGTCGAGGGAATGGAGAACCACAGGCCGTGTTTTGCCTTGCCAGTGAGGTGGAGGAGAAAGAGTCAGTGACAGATGAGTGAAGGATAGAGAGTCTGACTCTGTGGTGGAGAATCTGCACTCACCAGATCTCCTTTGCTTTATTCTTTGCATTTCCTGTGTTCCGGTTGGCCATGAAAAGGCGAGAAAAAGCCAAGGTCACACCGAATGAGCATTACAAACATTAAATCTTGAAAGCTAGAACAGTAAAATCCCAGCGCGATTTCATTTCTTTTATGGAAATGGCAAGCAATCCTCCTGGCCCATTACTATTAATTGGAAAATGTACAGTATGAGGTCAAGCCTTTAAACTCTGATGTAAAGAATAGCACATATTTTGCGGTGATTATCACAGGGGAGATTGAAATATAAAGTGGTGACATAAAATGGAAAAATAGATAAGCTTTTAGACAAGTTTGAGGAATCAGGCACAAGAAAATGTAGAATTAATTTTAACACATAACCTGATTTCTCTGCAAAATATAAGAACTTATACAAAGTAGCATCTGATTTAGTTTGTAGAAAAGATTTAGATCACCATCTAAAGAGACAGAATTGAATTAGATTGACTGTCAAAATATTAACATAATCCCTAAGGCTATTTAAAAAGATAACTTCACTGATACTCAGTGTTTTTTAATTCTTCTTCTTCTACTATAACTTTGCAGGGCACAGAGTTGAGATGCAGTTCATGGTCTGAAATATTCATAGAAAAAACTCCTCTGTGTTGTGTAACACGTTGTACCCTTAAGAAAATGAGTTAAGGTTAACTGACAGCGCTCTGGCGAAAATTTTGTCCAATATCTTAAGAAATGCCTTCATGGTCTCTTGACCCACCATGCCAAAGTTCATGGTTTCTCCAGATGGCAAAGAGATAATTTAGATGTTTTCTTCATCTGCAAAATGGATCATTATGTGTAGTTTATATCTGTGTCAGCATAACATGGTTTTATTAAAAATATATAATAAATTTGGAGACTCTACATTTTAAAGCCTCTGGAAATGTGGCTTTAAATAGTAAAAATGCATGTATGATATCAGGGTTTAGCTTCTCATTAAGCATCCACAAAGATCTGAGTGAAAATAAACTATTTGAAGACATAGTTAAAAAAAATAGCACATTTAGCTCTTTTGACTATTTCTCAGTGTGGGTGTTGTCTGACTCACCGGATGTACTCTGTGGGTAATATCCTGCCATTGGTCACTTGTTTCAGGCGGCATCTGCTATCTGCATTTTCAAAGTCCCCAGGATACAACAACAACATCCAAGCTAACAACCTACACGCTGAAAATGGCACTGGGTCACTAACAGTACGAACTTAAATAAGCTAACAGCTATTACTTTTTCTTTTACAGAAATTTAGACAATTTAATGCCAGGGCTTGCTTCCCCGTGGAAAAAATAATAAAATAAGTTCCCCTGGCACAATTTTGCAGGGGCACTGTCGCTGCATCCTGAGCTTAGCAAAGATGGTTGTAATTGGTTTAAAGAAATACAAACAAGTAAGGTCGTATTTTCCACTATAGCAGAGTGATAATTTGTGAAGCCAAATTTTCTCCAGCACCAAGGTCAAGCTATGCAAGACTAGTGTGGGCGTGGCAGATCATGTTTTGATTGACATCTCCTTTAGGAGTCAAAACATGGAAGCTAACCAATGTACTGCTGTGGCACGCTGTAGACTGCAGCAGCAGCTAAACATACTTTAGCTACCTAAAAAAAAGAGTCAATATCAGTTTAAGTGCACGCTATATTTAAAGCATTTTCACCACTTTACTTTGCCATCAGGCAGCCTTTTTGAACCTGCATCTATATTCTCCTCAAAGCCACCAGACTTCCTTACAAAAGAAGTCATTTTTACCTCACAGAACACGGGAGATTGTGTGACTGCTGTGTTAAAATGTTAGTTTGGATCCAAACTAAATGTGGATCGAGGCAGTGGTAGACCAGTAAGTCCGGAGTCCTGCGAAGAGTCTTTACAGTTATGAAGCAAGGATGGAGAGTGGCTTCAGTTCCCCTTCAGAAAAGGCTGTCTCACAGCAAAGCAAAGCATTGAAAATGCTCCAAATATGATGGAAACAGATAACGATTTCTAAGGAGTCTGGAGTGATATGACAGCTTTAGCTTGACGTTGTTGAGTTGGCTCAGACTCAGAGAGGCAGATTCAGCCGTCATGAGAAGAGAAGTTTTGTTGCACCCATTTGAGTGGGACAGCTTAGCAACTGTTGTGGATTTATTTTATTTTATTTTTTTTTTATGGTTATTTAAATATCAATACAGGCAAATAATACATATAGGATTTATGAAAATATGATGGAATTATTATATAAATTAAAAAAATAAATTGTAAAGACAAATACATGAAAGTAGAGGAAACAAAAGAAAAAAAATAAAATTCAAAGGATCCCTTTAGTATTTCAAATAATTAAATTTACACTGCAAATATAATTTGAAGCTGGTAGAGCGTACGATATTTAGATTTTCATATAGACCCACTCTTCACTAGAACAAATCTTTTACTGTTTCATATTATGTTATATTTTTTTAAAAAAATCATTGCTTTTGTAAGAAAATAAACCTACAAACTATGGCTGAAATATAAATATAACCCTAACCAAACACAATGATTGTATTTATTATCTGGGGACAGTCTTTATTCAGAACTCCCAATATGATATTTAAAGGTGTAACTTTAATATCAAGTGGTCCAGTTACTTGCAACATATGGAAAAATGATATCATTTGGTCTTCCTTTTTGTCATTTCAGAATCTACATCACAATATTGACTGTCGTGATTTTTTCATGACTGGTTTTACATTAAATGGTTAGAAGACTTTTGTAGATTTGAGTTTCCAGAAGCTTTACAGACCCTGTAAAACCTTATTTTGCCCCCCAACACCTTTGCGGTAGAAACATAGGCTGCTTAGTAGTCCCATTTATTGACCTCAGTTTTTATAGTATTAGTCACTGCCTGATTGACACACAACTGACATGTCTATCCATCACCTGTCAACACACATGCTAAATACTAAATTATATATTTATCACCCATGTGCACAGCTTACTGAGCAGAGATATGATCAATAAGAACAAACATGACAGCATGAAAAACAGCCGTTTTTTCTGTTTTTAAAGGTGTTGACAAGGACAGGGCAGGCATCAACGCTTGACCTTGTGAAGCTTTCCACTCAGTCTATTCCAACATTCACTCCACCATCACCGCCCGCTCTCTGCCTGTCGTATTTGAACATGCCTCGCTGAAAGATGGTGAGCTTAACCTATCATTGAGTCCATAACCTTTGACCTCTGTGACTGTGTAGACCAGCTGAGGTATGGTTGAATTTCAGCACATAAATAAATAGAGGGTAGAAGGGCATTGAGCTCTAAATGGTGTCCGTCTGGAAGATCACAGGGCGAATGAGAACGACTGGCCCTTTGCCAGCCATCTAATTAATTAAGAATGACGGGAGAAAACAACCCAACACACACCCAAAGACACTGGCACATGTTTCAGCAATTCGTTGGGGTTGGAGAGGCACAAAAAATTAGAAAAAATTTAAATAAACTCTGTTGACAACATGTGGATCTAAACAACTGTTTTTGGTTGGTGAAGCTGTCATCTTGATTTTAAATGTTTCTCATCCCATTTCTCTCAAAGGTGCAATAATTCATATCTAAGAAGAGGTGATATTGGAGTGTCACAAAGGCTTCAATAAAATCGCACCCCCCTGAAGCTATCTGCAGTCTATCTCCATTACAGTCAAGCACTCTCATGAACCCTGCCGCTGTTGATATCATCTTTCATGAAAGAGCCTTTCCTTATTGTCTCTTTTCATTTTTGTTTATTCATTGTTAATAAGGGTCCCAACACTCCAATGGTCACAGATATTCTCAAAGGTAAATAAAAGCCTAAAAAAAAAGCCTGCAAGTTTGAATAGCACCAAAATAATATGCATAATATGTGTTATCTTTTACTTCCAATTATGTATGCTGAAATTAACAATGCTTTAGGAAATATGAGGATGATAAGAGAAGCCAGAGATTGATGCTGATTACAGGAGATGCTTGCTCATTAAATAAACTCTGTTGACCATAAGGAATAGGAGGATATTATGAGCATATTGATATCATGTCAAGTGTAAGCCCCTTAAGCTATTCTGTCTGCTTGAATGAAGCTGCTTTTTTCACACCTGAACAAATAAAGTATTGGCAGGTATCTCACTGAAATTGAGTTTGACTCAAAGAGGTTTGGCTTGTTCCATACCACCACAACACAAACACGCACACATCAACACACACACAAACAGATACATTAGCGTACAGTTATATGGCATTAACCAGATGCATTTGGCACATTTTCTATTAAATGTGGATAACAACAGTGTTTTATAAACAATGTGGTGCTCTGCTGTTGTAAGGGTGCATCACACTTTATAGGTGAGAAGTGTAATTTTAGTTTGCAGCAGAGGTTTTATTCTCACCTACACTTGTTTAGTCTAATCGTCACTGAGTCAAAGTGGTAGAGGGAGGTGTCTCAAGCGTCGCTGTGCAAAGTTTGCAAAGTATTATTAGGATTTGTACTCACTTCTGCCTGTTCAAGTCAGAGGCTGTATTCAGACACAATCAGGCAATGCAGCAATTGCAGTATGGCAGTCACAGGGTTGTGTGTTGCGCTGGGTATCAAATTTCAATACTTTAATGGCACAGACCACATTTCTTCAATACTGTTGAGCATCAAAAAATGCTTGTCATTCGTTACCAAATTTTGATATCTAAGGAGTAAATCTCATCACATCTGCATTGTCTTATGGCTGCGCCACATCCGTGCCAAGTCTGTGCTATGTCCACCGGAGCTGAATGCAGCCATTCAGTGCTTGTGATTTCACCAGCTGCACTTCATCGTGTCCCAGAAGCAGCTCTCTGCTTTGCTCTGCTTCACATACACCCTGTCCACTTCCTTTTTCTTTTTCTTTTTTTTTTTTTACAGATGTTGCATCAAGTAGCACAGAGCAGATCAAGAAGGCAGGAAGTGAGACACAGAAATGGCATAGAAAATCCGATCAAATTTCAAAATAAAACACCCCATACAGACTCGCAATCATAAAAGCAGAGAAAAAAGAAACTATTTAACTACGGAGCCTACTTATTCCTGGTATTAGCACAAAAATCAAGGAAAGAGGATCTAATCAACAAAATCTGTGCAAGTAAACATAATCAAGCTGGCAAAATGCTCCGCTTCCACGTAGCCCTGTGAAGAACAGTTCAAAAATGGTGATATAGACATGCCATGCTCAGTGGAATCAACATAATAATAATGCTGGTCACTGGCTGTCTAATGTTACACAACATAGAGAAATGCAGAAAAAATTGTATGTTACACCCAGAGAACGGGATCATTGTCTTGTTCTTTACCACTTGGTCTTTCTTCCTTTGTAATTTGTGATGTAATTTTTTAGTTTTTATTAAAATGGATTTAGTAATGAAAAAAGTATCATTAATGAGCCGATATTGAAGCCAAGGTATCTATATCAAAAACATTTTAACAATTCCCAGTCCTAGTTGTGTGGCGGTGTGGGGCAGTGCAGGAATAAAATTATGTTTTATTTCTCTGCTGTACTGGCTTTCTCACAACCACCGCTCTCTCTCCTAATCATTGGATTTAGTCATTTTGGGGCCTACAGCAAACACAGGTACGTGGCCCTTCACATCCCTTGTCCTCCCCCTTTTCGATCCTTGAATAAATAAGTTATAAAAGCAAAATTATTTAAGTTGGAGTGCAGAAAATGAATTTAAAAGTCTCAGCCTGTGGAAAGAAGCTTCTGTGTAGTCTGGTGGTACAGCTATGGATACTTCTGTATCTCTTGCCAGATGCCAGGATAAACAGGCTGTGGCTGGGGCAGTAATTGTCTTAAAGTGTCATCCAGCTTCCTCCTTTGTTCAGCTTCACTGGAGTAGCATTGCTTTTTGACAGTCTGTAGCTGTTTAGTCTGTAGCCTGAGCCATTTGTTTACACGAGGTGGCTAATGTCTTACTGAATCATGATCATGAATAGTTAAAGTTAGTAGGGAGTCCTGAGACAAGTTTCTTAACCATAAGTTTATCGGGACATTTTGGGGGCCTTTGGTAGCTTGGGGCCTAAGGCAATTGCTGACGTCTTTGGTTGACCACCACTGCATACTCTCTCTCCAAACAAATGGACACAGACCATATGAAGCTTCTTGGTATCGCTATAAACTGCAAGCCAGAGCCAGACATCAAAGCTGGGTACACACAATAAACCAAGCAAGGACACAATTGGGACAGTATCATTGTTTGGTCCATGAACTCTGTCTGCATATCTCACAGTTTCAGAGGTATTTTAGGCTGACTGTGGAGCAGTCTGATTGCTTGGTTTGCTTGGTTGCTCCAAACGTTGATCTTTTACTTTCATTTTTTTATGCATCCCCTGCAGTGGCATGGTTGTCAATACTTGTTGTGGTGAGGTGTGTTTTCTTGTGTTGTGGTATTCTGATAAATTGAACTCCCTTTGTTTGCCGTTTGCTAGCGTTGTAACATTAGTGTTGCTGTTCATAGTCAGTCATTGTTGCTTTCTTCTTTTTAGAAAGTAGTTTTCAGTTCATGGTCCGTCCTTTGTTAATCACTTTATTTACACTGTTAATAAAAATGACTCAGTTTGTACATATTTCACTTCTCCTTGATTTTTTTTCCTCTGGATTTTAACTTTGTTAGTCCTTACATCTCCTTGACAAAACTGAGAAAAAATAACCCTGCACCCCAGCCCCAACAAAACTCAAATGAATGAGATGACTGACATTTTCTCTGCAATGCCTGATTCTGCATGAAAGGAATATGGTGCAAGCCAAAAAGTATGCCATTTTTCACAGCTTTATGTTGCACAAATAAGTTCTGTAACAAAGCCTACCAACATCTTTTGCTGAAATGTTTGTCTTTTCAATGTAAGGCCTTGGTACAATTTATCCAACAAGAACTGTTGGTATGTTTCATGATGCTCAGAGTCAAGATGATCACCATGTTGGAGGAGCTATCGTCTACCTAATTTGTCTGCATAGCATTCTGTTCAGCTCTCCAACTAATATCATGTAACTTTGTCTCACATTGGGCTGCAAGTCTCCTAGAACAACCGCAAAATGCTGACCCAATGTGTAATCCACTCCCACACTAATTCAACATCATCTGCCCTCTGTGGTTTATTTATGGGGCTGTATATTTCAATCTGCGGTTAACTGTGGGGGCTGGCAGGGTGTAGACATTAAGCTCTTTCATGTGTGCATGATTTCATGATGATTGTGGTTTACATTAGCAATTGTGCTCTGGTAGTGTACACAGTGAGAAGATTAGAGAGAAACCTGTGCTCTAGCATCTGCCTTTTGGATACACAGCTTTGTAATGGTGATCAGCCCACATGACTCTACCCTCTTATCCCTGAGCTTTGATTATGATTCTCTGTGGGGTGGACCTTCTCCCTAGCTGTCTTGTGTATTTAAACGCCCCACCTGACATGTTGTAGCAATCACTGCTCTTTGTTGATGCTCGACCCTACTCCCCGCCACTGCCACCAGTGTCAGTTTCCTGTCTGTGGTCGAGGAGGCTCTCCTGAGTCATGCTGTTTTATGCCACTGCCCTCCCTGTGAACATAGATCTAGATGACAGGTCCAGCGAAAAATCTACATGAGGCTTCACTCTAGAACATGTGAGTGGAGCAGTGCAGGAGTGAGCAGGGAGGACATGCGGGGGAGGGTTGAATGAAGTGCAGAGCGGCTTTTTTAAAAGGATTGGAGCGTTGCCTTCTCCCGATCCGTACTGCTCCAGTTTTGCTGATGTACTGCTCACACTACGAGTCTGACGCATACCCATTGCTCATTGCACAGACGCCCACACTATTTTCAGTCCAAACTTGGCTATTGCAAGCTTGATAATGGAGTTCATACAGGGGTACTATTCAGTAAAACTAACACATGACAATGATGTCACACAAGGAAAAGAATCATAATGTTATTGTACAGTTCTGTGGTGCATGACTTTTACTCCAAGTCCAATTTGTGTACTTTTAAACACTTAATTACTCCACGCTGATTAATCATACCTACGAAGGCGGAAAGAGAGGCAGTGGAGAGGAGGGAGGGAGGGGAGCATGTGTGTGAAGTGCCGACTTAAATAAAACTTTTTAAATGATAAATCCTGATGTTACTGTACAGTTCTGTGGTTTATATACCGCAGACTAAAACATCTGTCTGTCTATCTGTCAGACAGATGCTCGTCTCCTATATGAAACACCTGTCACTGCTCTGTATTAATGTACATCAGGATGAAGTGTCCAGACGCTGCCTCTCCCTCTTCATCTCCTTGGTGTGTGTCAGTTTTCAATTTGCTGTCTGCTGTGGTCCAAAACATCCTCACTGATGTAAACTGAGTGAAACTGCTGTAAATTATCCTGCTGCTTTAATACAAAAAAATGAATATCATGCACTGTTTAGTCATCACACAGACTGAGCTGGAAAAAGGTGAGGATTTTTCCCCTCAGAGGACAATATTTTATTAAAGAAATAAACTATTATTAACAATAAAAGTGAATAAATAAATAGATTCATATGAATAGCAACCTTTTTCCTAAAAATCTGCTGGTTCTATGGTGTTGGAATTTTAAATCTGAAGCCTGCAATGCACCATATAAGCATCAGTTGACGGGTGTTTATTGAAGTTTTTAGTGCACTTTGGGCTACAGGCTATGGTTTAAACTAAAGCTGAATTACAATGCAGATTTTTCTTTTTTGGAGTGAGTGATTTGAGCGGAGCGGGACTCAATCTCAGTTGAGCATGGAGCCATAATGAGCTGCTCCACTTCGCTCACATGCTTTGCTTCACTCTGTGCTTCTTCAGTGAATTTATGGTTCATGTCATTTCTAGTTTTTATTGTCTTTTGATTGAGTTATGCATAGACTCTATTTCAGGTTCACATTGTCATTACCAGGGCATGCAAAAATAAGTCACATGAAATGACAGGTTCATTTGATAATCTGTTCTAGTGCTAGAAAGTTTATTATGTCACCTAACATGGATAATTCCCATTCTAAACCAATAAAAAGGAATTGTGTATTATTTTTTGGGTAATGCTGCATGAACAGTTTGCTCTGCTGTTTTGACAGAAAGTTTTCTTTTAATGCAATAACTACCCCAAGTCCAGCACAGTGGACATCTTTGTTTGATAAAATGGGACAGATTTCCCAAAATGACATGGGATTAAAGCCTTGTCCTTGCTATATCCAGGTAGCCTTAATGACGCAACAGCATTATTGTTTTTGTGATCATGTAGTATCAAGTATGTGACGCTGAGAGTAAACCCCCTGATAACAATACATTCTGGAGGTAATGGGTTACCTTTTTGCCTCAATAAAGCCAAAATATTTTGTTTATGATGCTGTCTATTTCTGTTGTACTGACAAGACTGTCCTCAAGAAAAAATGTCTAAATCAGTTGCTTCAGAAAGGTCCTCGAAATGTAAAGTCTTCAAATTCGGGTGACAAAGCCCTCTAGTGACCACAATAATTATATGAGCAACTGAGACAGTCATGTGACATTATTATCAAGCGACAAAGACTTGAACACTGTTCAAACACTAAGTCTCTAAGATTTACAGGAGTTTGCTGGCAGAATATGGTAAAAATAAACTATAATATACAGTACAGTTTTTGTTACCTTAGAATTATCCCTTTATTTCTACAGAGGGTGTAGAACCATGCTGCACTGTCATTTTGCTACAATAGAAAAGTAGACAAACCAAACATTGACTCTAAATAACAGCCTGTGGCGTTTTCGCGGCCACTGTAGGTTCTCAGGGGTCTTCAACGTTTTTCAGGCCTCGGAACCCTTAGCTGATAGAGACTGAGCAGGGACCCGCAACTACATATATTGTTTTAAATATTTCCAGCTCATCCCTCATTTGTGCTTACCCGTAGCTGCTAAAGTCTGCAGCAGTTGTAGCATGTTGTGCTTGCACCGTTTCTGAAGTGGAGGGTCTGTCAGAGTCTCTTGCTCATGAAGTTACAAAATTATCCATTGTGGCTCCCAAGAGTGTCTGTACACTTGGGTTAATAATACAAGTAATTGGCCAGTATGTTTTAATATATAGTTAACTAGTCTGTCATTATGCATGGGTGCCTCGCAGTGATTTAGTAGGTTAGCTATAGCTCACATGATTGCGCGAGGATTCATGTGTAACCTTTTGTCAGTGCTGTGTAAATTAAATGCTTTGGGTTTTTTCTTTATGAATAGCCTGATTTATTTTGTGTTGGATTTGTGTCAATGTGCATTTTCAGACATATTACTTATTGAAAAAAAAAATTATCAAACAATAATTTCCTGGCCCCATTGCAGTAATTCTGAGGACCCCCTAAGGGTCGTGCATCCCTCCTAAATGCTTGGGAGGGGAGAGTCAGGCTAGATGTTTTCAATCTGTAAACCTGTTATGCCACTAAATCCTACACACTGGTCCTTCAAATGTGGGAGACTAATTGCAGTTGGAATTAGGAAACAAACAGCATTGTTTATTATTTCAATATTGTTTGTAATTTGGACCTAAACCATTATCTTTTCTTAAACCTATATGCTAATAAAACATGATTGCAACTAAACCTTTTCAACCATTT
Organism: Lutjanus campechanus; assembly: GCA_027495735.1. Classification (NCBI taxonomy): domain Eukaryota; kingdom Metazoa; phylum Chordata; class Actinopteri; order Lutjaniformes; family Lutjanidae; genus Lutjanus; species Lutjanus campechanus. The sequence goes on along the minus strand of JAJHUR010129072.1, from coordinate 6,836 downwards.
CAATCAGGAGAGACTTCATACTGAGTGTACGAAATATATTTAACTGACACATGCACAGTCTGGATGAGAAATGTGAAAAGTGTTTGGCAATTTGTAGGAATCCCCCAGTGGAGTCTAGACACTGGTGGTGCTGAAGGGATGGCTGAAGATCAGACGGTGATGAGGAGTGGACTTCTGATGAGCTCAACCTGGACTCTGGATATGAAGAACTGGAGGTGAATGGGGTGGAGGAGGGTCACAACGATTCTGCACTGAGTTGACAGCTGACAGCAGCAGAGAGGAGAACCGATTTTAAAGTTTGTCGGCAATGACATGATTGGCTGATGGAAAATAAGCAGGAAAGAGCGTAAAAGAGAGAGGCAGTCTTCCTGATTCAACTTTGACACTGAGCTTCATTTTTAACTGTTTGGAAAGAACAGACCAATCTTTTTTTTTTTTCCTGTGTCAGATCAAAGGTGTTTCAAGAGTTACTAACATTTTGTCATTTAATTTGGAGGACTTGCTGCGAACGGTTCAGTTTCAACTTAAATTTGGAAAAATCCAACATATCTATGGTCCAATGACCAACAGATCCATCAGCATAAAGGGGACACTGGTCTGTTACTGTCTGACATTCACTCCCACCTTTAAAATCATATTTAAAAAATTTAATTGTTTTATTTGAGTTTTTTTTTTTTTAAATACCAGCATAAATGGGACATTAAAAATAAAATTTATATTATTGGCCTCCTATTATAATATTTAGCCCCTGAAATTCTAATCACATGGAGCTGCTGAATGTGATAAATATTAAACTTTCAAACTGATTAAGTACCCCTTGGTTTAATTCAAATCACAGGGTATTTCAGTAAATAGATGATCAAGTAATCAAAGTGCAACATATTGTGTGACTGTAGGTGGCCACTGCAGGTCTGAATCAACCTTTGAGTGGTGACACAAAACAAGCCGATTCCTGATCCTGTATATCTGAGAAAGAGTAAAATGCAATTTAGCTGACCTACTGTGGTGTGACAAACATGGTCCTCAGTCTGATCACCTAGTTTGTATCTCACAGGTAAGACCTAATGGCCTGAGTGTTTAATCCTTTGGTGCACAGCAGGAATTGTTATATTCAGTCAATGACCTGATACGCTCAAACTGCTGCAGACTTGCAGTCCAAATTGAATTACAACTTAATCAGATACACTTTCAGACCACTAATTAAGAAGAATAATTACATATGCCTGTCCCCTGTGGGGCAGAGCACTCCTAAGCGTGTGTTTTAGAGGGACTATTATTAATTATGGTGGCTAAGGACTGAAATGATTATGGCTTTCTGCATTGTCATGTCAAGTGTGGCATGACTGGGAAAATAATTGTTTTGATCTGCTCCACTGCGTTCAAAATCTCGAGTCATTCTGATAAACAATTGAGAAACGTCATGCTATAATTGTCTTCTTAAAGTTTTCCCTCAAAAGTGTCTCTCTCTTAAATTGAGCGGAAAAGTTTCCTTCCCGCCCTTATCTGCTTTTCCTGCTCATTATTTTAACGCCCTAATCCTGGCCTATATTATACAGCTGTGACAGGGACTGATCCACACTGAATCCCTGAAGAGGTTGCGTGAACCTCTGCTGGATTGTGGGAGTTAGAGGAGAGCGCTTGGTCAATATCAGGTATCTTGACAATATTTTGTCAAAAGAAGGCAGAAGCCTTTGTGAACATTGGGATATTTCTCTTTTCAGGCGTAATAAATTTGCCTCGTGATTGAGTCAATGAAGCGGAAATAGTTCACTAGGATTTACTAAGCAATGTGACTAATTCTCATGAAGTGAGCTCATTTTAGAAAGTCATTCTTCACATATCTGGATAAATTCATATTGGCTTAAATCAGTGTTTCCCAAAAACACGAAATGGGTCTTCATTGAGTTTCTTTTAATTGGGTCATCAATTAGCAGAATAAAATGCATTATAGTGCCATGATAGATTAATTTATTTTCCAAATCAAAATAGAAGAACATTCTTTTCTGCTATGCTGGTCTGTTTGGTCAGTTTGGTGTGTTTATCCCCATTGAATTATTAGTTCTGTGTCTATTAGTTAGCTAAAATTACTTCAGTGTATCATGCTAGATGTGCTTGTAGTTTCATCCTCGACTTGCTGGCCTGGGACACGTCCCCAGCATTTTTAAAAATATTCAGAAAAATAATTTGCACCAACAAATGTTATCAAATGAGAATGACTGGTGATTGGTTGAACTTCACTCGTTAACTTGTAAACTCTCTGTTAAGTATACAGAAACAACAAGGCAATTTAATTTAACATCTATACTGTAAAAGGTAAAGTTATGCATTATCTTTAGCTAATTTTTCTCCCCTCACTTGCATCAATTTCATATCATATTATCATAGTTTAGGGCAGTGATATTGGGTGTGACTGGGCTGACTGACATGCACTACTGCTTTTTTTTTTTTTTACAGTAGATGTGATATTGGCATTGTTTGACTGATTGACATGGTGCTGCAACTTGGGCAGCCCAGTCTCACTCTCAGCTTATCAGTAACTGACAAAATGTCATCATCTTGGAAACTCATAGCGACATGAACAGTTCCCCCAAAACAAACACTGGAGTTTCACCCCGGCGACCAGAGTTCGTGTCCTGTGTGAAACCAAAAAGTTGTAAGGTACATAATGTTGCGTTTCACAAGCATGGCGGGATGCATTATGTAGGTCACTTGACTTGTGTGTGCTGTCATCGTTTAATGATTTTTTAAATTTATACACAGTTTTATATAGTTTATGTAGAATAAGTGCATAATTTTTTGTAATTTGCTACTGTCTTACCATGAATGTGTTCGTGTGTGTGTTTCAGTTGGTGACGTGGTGGTGCCAAGTTATTCTGTGTCATTATGCATGTAGATGTTATGACAATTCATGGTGCATTTTTTAAACTTTGGGTCCCGGGGAGATACCAGATTTCTCTTTTAGGTTTCAGGCTGAAAAAAGTTTGGGAACCTCTGATTTAAAGTTGGAAAAGTTGATGTGACTGATCATTTAAACTCATTCTTGCATTTACTGGATGAAAGATTATTGAGGTAGATGACATGAATATTGCACACATGAAAAAGACTTATCACACTGCAATAGAGGAAGTTTAAAATCTTATTTTCCCTGGCATAAAAAAAACACATCTTTTTGAGTTAGCCCTTCAGCTCAAAAAACACAACCTGCTCCCTTTGGGGATGTATGATGTACTATGTGATGTACTGTATTTTCAGAATACAGAGCGTGATTGCCAGAAATGTAAATCCCAAGAGTTACTATTATAATCCTGGATTCTTTTCTGCATATGCCTGCAGCAGCAAAGTTATCATTAACAAACTCATCCCTAATGTTTTACTTTGCATGCTTCTTTCTGTCTCCCAGCAAACACGTGTCTTCTGTAACACCTACAAAATGAACTTTTCTAAACTCCTGTCAGTAAAGTGGAGGATTTAATAAGTTCAGGAACGTGCTGTGGCACAAAGTGACAGTAAATCTTGGATGTCAACACTAAAGAGATACATAGGTCGCAGTAAGGTCACATGTAGATGATTTGTGTGAAGAATTACATTCGTAATGTAACAAGACACAACACAGACATCCTTTTCTCATCACGCATAATTGCTTCAGGCATATACTCTGTAATACGCTTATAAGATTAAGACTCACAGAATGAATGTGTCATCTGCAATTCAGAAAGAGATGGACATTTTCTTTATTAAGCATGAAGTCACAAAGTTGAATCATTCTGCCAAGCATCTCAAATGCCCAAACTTATATTGCTGGATTTTTCTTCGTCTTCTTTATCTCTTTTTATATATTCAAGGTATATTTTTCAAATCAGTGGATATTCTTACCTGTAGGCGCAAAGAGAGGAGGGGGTGTAACAAAAGTATGAAATAGAAAACTGATAACCATCAGTGCTTCACAGATGACACATTGGTATGGGGAACTGTAGATACAAGCACCTCCTTCCGGCTCCTGAGTGCCATTCCACATACACCTCTGTTAGAGCACAGAGCGATCAATAGAGTCACGCAGATAAGAGCTCTCCTCATCTGATAAGGCTCTCGAAAAATCAGGGGTTTTTACCTAAAGGCTAATCACTGATTAGAGCCACTCACAATGAATTTTTAGATACATTGGAGATAATATGGGGTTGCCATGCGTTGGTTTTCTGGTACTCTTTTATTATGTATGCACTGATGTCTCTCTTTCCTCAACACGAAAGCTGTAATTAAGGAATAAAAGATGTGTAGGCTTGATAAAAAAAAATGCGTCGTCCTTGGCGTTGTGGAAATCTGCTATCAATCATTTATCCAGAATCAGTGCAGGGGTACTCATACTTTACTTTTTTAAATCCAAAGATTAGCTAACAAACAAAAAAGTATAATATTATTTTTAGGGCAGATTTATAACTGGCATATACTGACAGCTGAAAAGAAAAGTCATCCAGTATTTCATGTCCAGGAAAACTTAATTGCCACTGTGTTAAATTTAGTAACACTTTATCAATTTAACATTTATTAATCATTATTATAGTTAATTAAACTTTAGTTGGTTGTTACTTCACTCTTAACAATGAAATTATAACCTGGATTATTATAACTCAGATATTTGTAACATTTGATAATGATTAATAATTAGTTTGTAAACCATCAATAAGCATTTTCTGGATGGCTATTATAAAGTTGTGGCTGATGATTACAATACCTCAAGAGCTCATGAACATAATTTGTGTATGTTACATTACTTGAACTTGAGGAAGTAATGTACTTTTTTTAAACCCAAAGCATGATCTTTTCCTGTACCTGCCCATGGTTGTTTTGGAAGTCTAGTCAAACATTGTATTTGATGAGTTGAGAACATGTTGTCTGTCAACATTATCTAGATGATTATTGGCTGGCCATTATAAAAAAAAAAGATGTTTATGTTTCTTAACCTTGAAATTGCTTAATAAATGGTTCATAAAGCATATGTAAAGATTAGATTTTTTTAAAACAGTAATAACACTAAATAACTAATAACCAAAGGTCAATTAACAATAAGTTTACCATTTATTAATGATGTTGTTATAAAGTGTTATCTTAATTTTATTTAGAAGGTAAAATATCTGCAGACACTTTTTATGCCACTGTAATTTAAGATAAAAACAAAATTAAGATTCAGAGCAGATTGTCAAAAGCTGTCAAATAGGGCAGTGTATGCAGTTCATCTACTTATCAAGTTCAATCATCTGGGATATTTTTGGGGAAGCTATCTCATGTGATTCGGTGTCGTTAGGTTTCAGCTCTTTATTGAATACACTTCAGAGTCTGTTCACCAAAACTGAAAAAAAAGCTTCCTCTCACCCTGCTGATATTTAGGTGAACTGGCCTTTGACTGACTGACCGACCGACCAACCCTCACTCCCTCACTCACTCACTCCCTCACGGTATGATTTAAACCAGTGGTTCCCCAATTTTTTCTGGCATTCCCCCATTTCGCCCCTGCACCCCAAAGTTTTTTATCAAATGTTGACAATAATTGGGGATAAAAGAATTCAAAAGTTGAATTTTAGTGAAATAAAGGTCTGCAGGATAGGATCGTCAAGCTCTTGTTTGTATATACATACATATACACACATCGTTTTAACAAGCAACTCTCAATTATGTATTGAAAAACTTAGAAACTGTTGTGTGAATCAGTTGTTTACTTCATTAAATCCCTTCTAACAAGGAACTGATGAAGAACCTTTGATAAGATGTCGAAGGAACCAGTCCAATAGTCTTTTCCCAGGAGACAACGGTGATGGAACGATACTTTCTTTACTCTGTGTTGCCTTCATTTAGTCTCCATTGTTCCTAACAAATACTTGTCATTTGAATAGCTGCACAACTGCAAGCCTTGTAAATCAATAAACACCTTACAAGAA
>JAJHUR010129062.1:0-11051 GCA_027495735.1 Lutjanus campechanus | reverse complement strand
GATGTTGTATTTTTATTATTGCTAACTTTAATGAGAGAGACAGTGAAAAATACAATAGCTGGAAATTGTGCTAAATGTCATGGGGGAAAAAAATGAAAATCTGAGTCCACATACAGAAATCTAGATTGAATTTTATGGCTGTTTCACAAACCAACATGAGACTTTGGACTCCAGGACAACAACTAATCAAGGGAATAATTTGTAGATTCATCAGTGATGAAAATGATCTTTTGTTACATCCCTAAATACATGTGTAATGCAACTCATTATTGTGTTAAAATGTATTTTTATATTTTATTTTACATCTGAACGGATCTCTGTTCAGTGAAATGATTGCTTGTCCGTCTTGTTAAATAACCATACACCAGCAGCATCACGGCCATTGATTATTCTGGGAAAGCCGTTCTGAGGGGCAGCATGATTGCCACACCACCATCCCACCACTATTACATCTAACTGTGTTACTCCATCTAACAGTATTAGCCCACTGCTCTGCAGCACACAAGCTGCTTCCAATAGCCTCAGTCCAGTGGTGCCATGTGACAATGGGAGAAAACAACAACTAATATCCAGCCGGCACAGTTGGTAATTAATCCTGGCTCGGCTTCCCTCGGCCAAGGAGTACAGCAAAGGCTAGAAGGCAGGATCCCTTTGTTAAGCTCTGACCACACAAGTCACCTCACCGGCCCTCCCGAAGCGGGGAAACGCCAACTTTGGAGTATTAAGAAAACCAATAGCCTTGTTGACATGAACACGGAGGCCTAACCCCCGCAGCCTCCTCATATGAAGCATTGATTTTTCTGTCCGGCCGCGGCACTAAACCCATTCATTCTCTATGGCCGAGCCCAAGACTTGCGCAGATGTGAGCGCCCTACACACACACACAACACACACACACACACACAACACACACAGGGGCCTGGCTAAATTCTCCTTTCATCCTCTCGGTCTTACCTTGGGGGTGGAAAGTTGAGGATTAAAGTCAACCCCTCCTCCTCGTGGTTTCACCATCACTCCAGCGCTGAACCAACACACACTCGCCGGTACATGAGTAAACATGCAGACGCACACACACACACACACACACACACACACACACACAATATGACCTGCCCTGTGTTGAGAGGCTAAAGGGGAGGTGAGGTTAAACATGCTGAGGTGCAGCTGTGAAGGGTAAACCTCTTGATCTTTGGGTGATGCGGGTCACCAATTCACACTGTAGAACCCTCTTGCAGGCAAACAAACACAATAGTGGTGTCCACTGCAGGTACAACACATCCTGTGATCACACAGATGTATTTTACACATGGGGGAGACCGGGGAGTTTTGTAACACTGGCTTTGTTGTAACAGAGTTTTGAGCTTGCAGAACTGACAAGCAACATTGTTGATTTTACAACCAAAAAAGTGATTTTTTTTTTTACATTGGACAAAAAAAACCCCCACTAACACCTACTAACATCTGGCTTTTATATGCAGAGGGAAAGGGAACAATCAGCATTCAGTCCCGGTAGTGACTCTGCAGTGGTTCGCCCCTTTTCGGTGGAGGCAATAAAGGTTTATCGCCTCAGTCGCTAGCTTCTGTGACTCCTATGATCCTTTTTCATAAACGTGTGCTGCATGGCTTGACTCAATTTAACCTGGTGTGTTAGCCCAGGACAGCGGCGTTTGCACTATAGCTTGAGATCTGTGCCCGAACCTGACAGGACCTGACAGGTTCAGGTCCTGTCGGGCCTTATTTCTCACATATTTCACGGGCTCACATTGGGTTTGGCCTGTACTATATTTTTATTTCTCCCAAATTTCCATTTCCAATACCCTGCAGTACCCTCCTACTGTTTGGTGCATAGAGGGAAGCTTGTTAAGAAAAAGGTTTGGGCTGAAATATGCTAATGAGGATCAGTTTTGGTTTGGGTTCGGGACAGAATTTTGTCTGCATCGGTACTTGACACGCTCAACTTTTCAAACGCGATTAAAGCGCTAATTTGCAGCTGCTTGAAGTTGAAGAATCACTCGTCATTGGTTGAGCAGCTTAACAGTTTAAACCTGCATTTACACGCTAATTCTGATGTTTAAAAAAAAGGTATTACATAACCTAAAAAAGCTTGTTGTTTGTTCAGTTTGATGCCTTGCATTCATGCTAAATTCAAACCCATATGCTAAAATAATTAGCTAAGTAATGGCTGTTTGAGGTGGGGAGAGTAGTAACAGTTCATTAAAAATGATGCATTGTGTTCATGTAACACAACTGGGACACAGCATTTGCCCCAATTGTGCCAATGGCTGAACCCTTATGTGACACATGCACATTCAGGAATACAGTCCACACACATACGATTTAGAATACCTTTTTTTGTTTGTTTTTTTGTCCCTCTATATTGATCGCTTCAATAAAGTTCTTGGAGCAAATTACCTCTCATTGTTACATCTATTCCCAGCTAGTTTTACAACTCACCCCGGTATTGGGGTAGGTTGTAACAATGGAACTCTTTGTATTTGACATTAACTCACATAAACTGTGATTGTGTAGTAGACATCCAAGAGAAATATGGGTTCTATGTATCAAAGTTTAAGATCTAGCACAAACAAGCAAGAGCTGCTGCTCAAACAAAGAGTGTTACTACCATCCCCGGTCTCCCCTAGTGGTGTGGGTTTTTCACGATCAGCCATCGGTCACCTCGGTTTAGTTGGGAGTTATTTTCTCTTGTTGACTCTCTCGTTTCTCTGCTCTCTCTTTCCATCTTTATTGTCTTATTTTCTCTGTTGTGAGGATTCATTATGTCCCTCTGCCTCTTTCAGCCCCTCCATCCTGTTTCCTTTTCTCTCACTGCAGTAAAAAACCGGCCAAGAACAGAAAATGTTTATTATCCATCTTTTTCTAGGCTTGATTAACTCGCTGCACAAATGCAACTAAATAGCGCAAACACAGTTGGACGGACAACTAACTGACGCGATCTGAACGTGTGATGAAGAGAAACACATAAAAAAAAAAAGACTTGATCTGAGCAGGGGGAAGAAGAACTATCATTTGCTCAATTAGCATTGGCACATTAGTAAAAGCACAATATCACAACCGCACAATTGACTCGGCTCCCTTCAGGACACGCTGTGAGACATTTCAGAGACACAAGCACGGGGCGAGCTAACGAAGAAAAAAAAAAAAGACGAAAGGAAAGGAAATTAAAAGAGCAGCACATTTTCAAAGCGTCGGTTGTACCCGATGTCATTAAACATTTATGGAAGTCTCCCCTCAGTGTGATGAGCAGTTTGGTTGGAGGGAAGATGTGTTGCAGAACAAGTCGGGGGGAAAGAAAAAGTCACACTTTTATTTTGTTTGCCTTCTCTCTGCCTTTATTTCTTACAGATAACAGACACATACACCGCTCTGTGGTGGTTTAATTTCCTCTCTGAATTAAACAGTAAAGTAAGATTAAGAGAAAGTTCTCTAATTGAGCTACAGGAACTGGAACCAGCTATCACCTGTAAATGACACAGTGGTCCGTTTTGCAAAGAAATTCTTGGTGTCCTTAAATCCCATTAAAGCGTAGTGAAAGTGCAAGTCTGCCAGGAGAAGTGAAGCTGTAAAATTTAGATGTACTTCCAAATAAAGATCATTAGCAAAAAATAGAGAAAAATAAAAGGATATCATCATCGCAGTAGTAAATAGATCAGGATATCTGGACACTTGCACATTACCATTTCTTCCATTTAATTTCTTTAGAAAGACAACACGCATTCATCAGCATTTTGTGCCGGGGTTAGCCAGCTGGCTAATTTCAACTGCAGTCTTTTGGCAAGATGCTGTAAAATCAATATGAAGTGATGGGTTATGAAATACAAAACATAAGACAACAAGACACAGAAATGACACCAATCAGAATTCACAAGACAGTTCGCACATCAAAGCAAAGCAACAGGAAGAGGCAACACATTGATGCAACAGTACAGTACAATGACTGCATCTGCTGTTTGGTACATACAGTCATAGGTGTCATTTACACTGAGGACACTGGGGACATGTCCCCACCTCTTTTTGAAATGGATGATTTTGTCTCCATCGCTTCTTAAAAGCATAATTTGTTAAAAATTGTTCTGAAGAATAGCTGCAACAAGAAATGTTGACTAACAAATGACATGATTCTTTGAACTTGTTAAAGTGTGCATCACTGAAACAAGACAGTTTAACTTCATATCTAAAGATAAGGTTGATATATCGTCTTCAGCTAACATTAATCAAACGTTATAGTAGATGTGAGTGGCATTGTTTGATTGATTGACATGGTGCTGCAGCTGTAGGTGTGATGGATGACCGTTTTGTGTTTTGTGCTGAGTATTTTTGGATTGTCGACTCTGTAATAGCCCTTTGTGATGCAATGTCATGCAGTTTCTTTTTTTCACCAAGCCATTGTAAATATCTACTGTGACTTTATACTGAACCTCCATTATATTGACCAAAATTATAGATGTTGAAGACCCCACCCAGACCCTTCTCATTCCCAAGTTGTCAAATGCCGACTTGTTGTCGCAGCTGCTCATACAAACACACAAGGTACCCTTTAGCAGCTGTACTGGGATTTCAATTTAGTATAAAGACTTTCACTCAGGAGATCAGGGTTCATGTCCCATGTGAAAACTAAAATGTTATTACAGTAAGAGTTTTAAAGCACATACAGTAGCATTACATGTGTCACGTGACTTTTGTCTTGTTTCGCTTCACATGACATATGTAACGAACTTGTTTTAACCCAGGACATGATCATTTCCTGCACCTATCCGAGTAGTCTTGGTGCCTTAACCTCAGTGAACTATGACTGTTTCAACAACATTAACCACATGTTAAAAAGGTTTTCTGGCAGCACCTCATAAAGATGCTCAAGGGTACCTTGTGCATCAGTATGAGACAAGGGGTCTTTGTTACACCAAGGGCTGTAACAAAGACATCAGTGTTTGATGACCTGGAATTAGAGCGGGTTTCCCCACCACTTTTCAACACCTTTGACACCCTTGCGGTTTCACGGTGGCCTGTGGCCCGTCCAGAAGTGAAAGGCAGACTAACCCTGGACCAGCAATCACCTCATCACATTGCTATGGGAGGTTATTGTTCGGGTTCAATTTCATTATTCTTGTTGATGCTTTTTACCATATTTGTTTGGAGAGGACTCTGGCTCTGGCTCAGAAAGATGACGCTGCAATGCTTAATCCGGGCCAAAATGCTGTTCTCATCGGCTCGCGGGTTCTACAACCTCAGAAGCAGCCCAGGATGACCACACCTAATTTATTTGAATTGCTGAAAACATTTGAGACGTGGGTGGCAATTCAGAAGTCCAAAGGTTATTGTTGGACACTATTCAGCACCTCATTTGGGTCCTACAACCTTCATGTGCTCTACGGTCCTGATAGAAACACCACATTTGCCTTTGAAAGTTTGGTAACTTTGGTATTTTTCTTCAACCCGGACTCTATTTTCCCATGTTTTGTGTTTAAATGACTAATGGGGTCAATAATTTTTGAAATTGTACCAGTATTGATGGAGAGCGCTGGCAGAAGCCAAGTAGTTTTCGCTGCAGAGCCAAAATTGACCTCACCCAGCTCCAGCTCTCCGGGCCCAGTATCGGGGTGAGTCAATCAAACTGGTCTCCTGTCGTTTTTGGGGTGCAACTGGACCTAGAGGTTGAGCTGGACTAGGTCAACCTCCACCCACTGGCTCTGCAGTGAGTCCTCTAAAAGTGCTGATAGCATTATAGAGAGGATTGATGTAGAGGTAGACCTTCTTTTAAAGAGTAAGATAAGTTTTGTTTAACAAGTTTTATCGCTCTCGCAGAGCTAACCAGACTCTTCCTTGCTCGTCTTTCCGCTGTTCCAACAATGACTGACTCTTTTTTTGGTCAAACTAAATAAATGTATCCACTGCATTAGATGTGAAAATATCGGGAGAGGAGCGAAAGGGAGGTCGGACATCAAAGAACCAAATCATTGTCCCTTTTAACCACTTTTACAGGAACATGGAATGATAGGGTCCAGGTTGAACATTACCAAAGGTTCGCTTTGAGCTTTTGACAAAATCCAACATTATCCCAAAATAGGCAAAGCAGGAATTCCTCCTCGCTAGATTCACAGAGGATCTACATTTAATATGACTAAAAAAAAATGTATCATAAAAAACTTTAAATTGTATTGCAGGTTACATATTTCTCCTTGCTTTAACAAAAACATGCAGTGTTGTGCTGACACTGATTAGGAGAGTAAAATCTGAGTAACACACTTGACACACATGAATCAGTCACTCCATCCATCTCTCTTTGTTTTCCTTTAATGCCGAGCCAAAATCTCCTCGCACCAAATCAGCCCTGGATCCACATCAAACTTAGAGCTGATGTACGTGCACATTTACAGACATACGCACAATGCTTCACACTGTACATGCACACACATGTACTGAACTCATGGTATTTGTAACACATGCTGCATTGGCTCACACACCCTTAGGCATACAGACACACACACGGTGTTACACATGCATACTGAACAGCCACCCACACAAACAAATGTGCACACAAACAAAAAATGCATCTCCCTACACACACACACACACTACACACCATGTACATACACCTACACAAAAGTACCACATACATGCATCCATGAGTGTACTTACATGTAGATGCAGTCTGCATACATATGCGACATACAAAGCAGGTTTTGGTCCAACAAGTGGATCCCAGGAGCAAAAACAACACATTTCTGCTCTGATGATCAGTCACATACACATCTGCTGCTGGTCCCAATACGTCCAAATCCCAAAGTATGCGTCATATGTTCATGCATACTTATGTAATTTCATCAGCCTCTTTGCAGTCACTTCAGACTGAAGGTTTTTTTAGTAGACAGCTAAAGAATCTTTCATCATATTATTCAGATCAGAAGAGGGTGACATGTACAGGATGGAATGTGATTTTAACCTAAAGGATGTTTTTTTGTTTAATGTAACTTTAATATTATATATAATATTTTCATACATGTGGCAATCAATTATATTGGTTAGAACACCATACTTGCAAAGTTAATTGTTGCAATCGTCATGGTTGGGTCATTTCCTGTCGTACTTTGTAGTTCTTTCCTTCCCTCTTGTTTCTGTGACTTCACTCTCTGTCGTTGTCCTTCGATCGTCCCTTTTGATCACCATTTGTTTCAACTATGTCTGATTAGTTTCCTTGTCAATTTAGTCCTCATGCTTCTCTTTTTCTGCGTCAGTTCGTCGTCACTCTTTGTGTCACCCCCTGTGTTTCAGACCTCTGTTTCATTTGTTGAACTTTGGATTTGTTATATTGGACTCTATATTCCTGAATTGCCCTCATTGGACTTCTTTGTTTTTGGATTCTTGATTTAACCTGCAACATTTAACTATAAGACTACAGAATAAAGTATGGCGCATATATGACAGTGATCTGGGAACACAGCAACATTGCAGCAACAAGTTGACTGATGGTCTGGCCGCTTGTGTTTTACTGTAACTTGTAAAGTTAATAATGTGGTTAAACCAAGTCATTGTTTTGCAAGTGACAAATAAGTCTCAAGTCTTTACGCTTGGGTTCCAAGTCAAGTTTTAAGTCACGACAAGTTCCGAATAAAGTTCCATTTTAAGTCCCAAGTCCTAAACTTTGAGTTTCGAGTCCTTAACAAGTAATAATGTAACAGTGACTTTCTGGCCTTAAGCTAACATGTCTGTGAAGCCTTGCAATGATCCAAGTCATCGTATCTCCACGAGCTATACCATGCCAACTGGACATTGTTGAGGTCCTTGACAGCATTTTACTTTTTGTATGACAGGTAAAACGTCTTCAAGAACCTGAAGCAAGTCGATTGTCTTTGTGATCTCCTAAGTATTCACTCCTTAACTAGCTCAGTGGTTCCCAAACTGGGGGGCGGGCCCCCCTGGGGGGAGCAGAGAGCCACTGCAAGGGGGGCGCGAAATACCAGGGGACAAAAAAAGAGTGAAACAAAGCTGAATGAATATGATCTATGTAGGGGGAATAAACAAACGAGCTTGCTGTTTCTATCCGGCTGACCTTTATTTTGCTAAAATTTAACTTTTGAATTCTTTTTTTATCAGTTCCATCCCCAATTATTGTTAACAATTGATTGAAAATTTTGTGGTGGGGGGCTTGAACTTTTGTTGGCTTCCGAAAGGGGGGCATACTGGAAAAAGTTTGGGAATCACTGAACTAGCTTAATATTAGCCTCAACTTACCCTTCTTTGTGCGACTACAAATGTCAAACCAAGTTAGAGGTTGTTGCATCTCTGTCTGTAAGTTTTGCATTCTGTTTGTTGATGACTTTATACTTTTTGTACACAAAGAAAATGATCTTTGCTATAATTTTTGTCGACTGGCATCTGCATCACAAGAGTTCTTGGTTCTGTCTTGCAACTTGATTGGATGCTGCCAGACTGGTCCAAAACAAAGTGTATCTGGGAATTGATTGTGAGGAATTAATTTTCGTATTGCTTATTGGGAATAAATAGCATTAACTAGCTGATAAGTTAATGCTTATATATTATGTAGTTAATTAGTTGATTCAGGAATTTGAGAAAAAAATAATTGATTCACGACACACTTTTTGAATAACATAGATTGTAATCTTTGGGCTTGGAGGAGTCAAAGGGCTGGAAGTCAAAAGGCTCTAATCCAAGTCAAATTGCAAGTCTTTTTTGATTTTGCCAAGTCAAGTCTAAAGCCATCCGACTTAATTAAGTCTGACTCGAGTCCAAAGCACCTCTGGTTATTTTTATTGTCAGCAAGGATGACCAAATCTCCGAAAATAGGATGAAAGTTAATACTATATTGGAATTGCCCCTTAAAGGCCAATAGCTATAAAATATTTGCCCATCTCTGAATGTGATACGAACCTATTTCCGAGTGCTCTGTGTTTCTTGTCAGATACCATTTAACTGAAGAGATCATTTCTTTCTCATCAAGTGCTCTGTGCTGAAGGTGTACATTCAGGGAGGAGATGAAAACATGCTTGTTTCACCCCGCTACTTTTTTTCATTTAACTGTTCTTACATGTCGTCCACATTGTACTCTTTCTAACCTCATCTTTACATGTTTTTATCACAACGAGGCCTGGGACCTGTGTGCCGTGTTAGATTCCAGTGTTGCAAACAGCGCGAACGTGACACGGATCTTGATCACAAGATCGCTTTGGGGACGGGTGGCTCGTGGAAGCGGGCGGCATTAATTTATTTTATTTTTCCTCCTTCTCTTTTCAACATGCTGCGCTGGCCGGTGCAAATTGCAGATAGGGGGAGTTTGGGAGAAGGCGGCGGTTGCTGCTGCCCTGGGATATTTATCCCTGGAAAATTTTCACTGTGACTTGTGTGATCTCTCCTTAACTCTGACAGAGAAAAAGAGAGAATGCTGAGGGAAAAATAGAAATTGTAATCACAGTATGCTTGAGGGAAATGCAAGCAGTTCAAGAGAGAGAGAAAAAAAAAAAGAACCATTACACTCGGAGACTTTTCTTTGTGAAAAGCTGAAAAGAAACTAGCACTGCACTTTAAGTAATCAGACCATGTACCGCTGAGACCATAGGAACAATGTGTTAATGCAGCTTAATCTCTAACGCCGAGGGGATACACACTGCACACGGTTTGACTAGATGTGTCTTTTCTGGACGCTGTACAGCTGCTACACTCTGTACATTATGGAAACAGGGATTTGGAATTAGGCTCATTCCTTGAACACGAAATGCACTGCGATTTACAAGAAAGCAATACACAGTCGTATCATCAGTTTAAAAAAGTGCATGTATAAAGGAAGGGATCAGGTCCTCTAAAAAGAAACTTTATGTCAGAATCCACAGTTTGGAAAAGCAGCTTTTTAAAAACATAATATACTTTGTCTTTGTCATGGCTACATTAAAGCTGCACTAAGCAATCCATATTTTTTTGATATAGTAACATTGGGTAAAATGACTATATGCCAAACAAGGTTCCACTTGTTGCGATAAACCCACATAAAATTATCAAACCACTTTACATTTCATCCATGCCAACATTTTAAAGGAGCTCTATGTAGGAATTTTAGTTTATAACATTCAAAAGTAAAATTAAAATTATCTCACAGAACAGAGGAAACTAAAATCATCATCAGAATGTGAAGAAATAACAATTCTGATGTCATGCCAAAGACATTTATGCATTATGTTGCAGGGATATCTACTTAAGTTAGCATGCTAACCAGCTAGCCTTGGCCCGTACTGTCTCGTAATACCACTTTGTACTTCAAGAAGTGATGGTGAGTGAGTGACTGTGTAGCATCTCAGCCCAGCATGAGGGGACGCTGCCCCGAAGACAAGAAACCACGTTCTGCAGTAAAGAAAGTAGTGATAGAAATAGCAAAACAAGAGGTAACATTAGCAATGCTTTGCACTGCTGGTGATGGCTCATAATGAGTAAAGGGATGAAGTTTGATACCCAAATTGCAAAGTTTTGTTTTACTGGTAGGTAAAGACGGTTTAATGCTAACATTGTCTATTTAGGTAGACAAGTGTTTAAGATTACTGTATGCTTGCTAAGGTAGGTGTTTGCTGAAAGAAAGAAAGGCTTATATAGGAAGGGCTGTGCATTTCCTTGTTTCTATGATGGACACCTCAACCTTCTTGTGATTCGCTGCCTCTGATAGGATGAAGTGCAGTATGTATTTGACAGATGACCATTTCCTACATAAAGCTACTTTATGCCTCTTTCAGCATATTATTTTATTTTTCCAGCCCCGAAATTCCAGTCTCATCAACCCTGTTTTGTTTTCAACTAACGGGTGACACAGCGAAACATTTAGCCTCGAAGCAATAACATATTTCTAGGTTACAACCAAAACATAGACTCCATAAACCAGTCATCAAATGAATGCTAATGTTGATCTGTGATTCTTGTCTATGCAATTAGTTTGCTCGCACCTTTAAGAAAGTTCAGACTCGCTGGCAAACCAGGCCCTGCCCAATCCAGCATGGGAATCAGATTTCTAGGATCTACATATTTGATTTTGCATTGTT
>JAJHUR010129061.1:4826-15221 GCA_027495735.1 Lutjanus campechanus | reverse complement strand
GCTCAGACACGTGCTTGGAGGAAGTCGGCGTTATTGACAGATTCCAAGA
This sequence comes from Lutjanus campechanus, assembly GCA_027495735.1. NCBI lineage: Eukaryota > Metazoa > Chordata > Actinopteri > Lutjaniformes > Lutjanidae > Lutjanus > Lutjanus campechanus. The sequence continues at coordinate 15,172 of JAJHUR010129061.1, read as the reverse complement.
ACAAGACAAAGAGAAGACAGACAGTGTTCACGGAGGCAGAGCAGCTGAGTGTCGCCAAACCTGAGTTGATGCGTCTCCTCAGTTCTGCTTCTGTTTTTCCCACCGCAAAGTTTTACTACAGCAAACTGTTGCACCGCGTCTGTCACCGGTTTGTTTACAGACGCTTCCACATGAGATCACATGACGTCACATTTCCTACAAGATCTCATGAGATCATCCTCTGGTACATAATCTTAATATCATAATATAATAAAGCCTGGCCTGTAACCTGGAGCACTTTTGGATAAAATAGAAAAGTTTTATGAGCATCCAATTTAATTTTACGTTCAAGAAAAGTTACAGAAATCTTCTTGTATTCTGTCAGTTATAGTCCAATAGTTAAGAATAAAGCCGGAGATATAGTTGCTGTTAACTACGCGTTTGCATACGCACCCCTACGCATCCCGACGCTTCATGGCTGCCTCGCGTATCCTGCGTCCATTATGAGCGTCGGGTGTGCGCGTCCTCAGAAATTAACGCTACGCACACGTGAACGCAAACTCATGGTTAAACAGCAAGTATATCTCCGGCCTTAAAATCTGAATCAGCAGGTCAGACCCATAAAAAATCGGAAATCTGAATCAGCCAGTAAGATCGATGCATCTATAGTTACGATTCAATATACTGCTAATGCGATACTGTAAGCAAGGTGATCTATTGTTATTTTTTTAAATCTAATTTTAAGAAAACCACGACCTTATATGTTAAAAAACAGCAACTTTATTATAAAATCAGAACAGTGAAAACGACCACACTGCTATAAAACAGTTGAGGGGTTTAATCGTTACAGGATCCTGAAACATAATGTCCCGACACTCATGTGTATCGATATTTTCTCAGAGACCCTGTTCGCTGGCTAAACCAAGCTGGCCTTGCTTGACAAATGTGTGGACGTCAGCTGCAGTTGTTGGGGTCAGCGTGTCGGGGGGATGTTTGATCGACCCGACAGCTCAAAACTTAATGAACCAACCTTGTAAGCATTCGTTTTGTTCAAAGTGAGGAGAAGATCTAAAGATCTAACATTAAAGATCAAAGTCAGCAGATACTGAGCTTCATCACTCACATCTTTTCTTGTAAAATGTCCGGTGTAATCAGTAACACTGGGGTCATCACAGATTCATTAACCGGTGGGAAAACTTTCCTCACTGTGGCATCCTTAACTCTCAATATTTCATTTTTCTGCATTAATCAAAAGCCCTGCAAGTACTGACTCTCTGCATATTTTGTTGTCTGTTCATCCAACAAAGGCAAACGTGTCAAAAAATATACAGAATATGTCTGCTGATCTTAGAACGGTGACGTGTTTTTATTCAAAGTTAGCAGAGCTCTTTGTTTGTGGGGATTGAAGTGGAAGTGATTACCTCAGCCCGGGCCTTTCTGCTGGATGGTTGAGGGAAAGCTGATTTATTTGGCACCTAGTTTGTAGCTTTCAAGGATACGCAGCGCTGCGATGATGATGATGATGATGATGATGATGATGGTGACCACAGGGGCTGGGATAAGAAGGCCTTTGTTGGAGCACAGCAGCAAGTCAGCATGCTGTCGTCAGAGGTTTGATTGGAAAAAAGGTCTCCTATTTATAGTGTTAAAATAACAGCTGAGGCCTCGTACCTGGACCCTCTTACCTTAATGTCTCGTCTTTCAACCCGCTTCAATATGAGACGATGAACGAATCACTGCTGTTTCCAGATTCGGTCTCCCTCGAAATGTCATGCTGTCCACCTTCAGCAGATCACTCGACATGTAGCCGAATGTTAGATTAATCACTGGAAATGGTTCCAGAGCTTCATATATTTGATCGTTTTAATGCTCGTATGTCTTGATAGATCCAGGACGTGCTCCATACCTGTGGTTTGCTTTTTGTCCAAACATACCAATCCATTTAGGGGGAAGGAAATCCAATCATGTATCCTTAAATTGATATTTATGTTTGAAATGGAAACCAAACAGAATTACGCTCAGTGTTTCTCCCAGAAATCCGGCGTTGTGGTCTGGTGGTATTTCTGGATTGTGCAGTTGTTTTTGTTCCCAGTTCACATTAGCTTCAGTGATTGTGTTTTGTTTTCAGACGCTTATTCAGGTACGAGTATGGATGTATCAATATATTCAATATTACCGTACTGGACTGTGATGATATCTACCACCAGGGCTGCACGATATGTTAAAAATCTCTCGATGCAATTGTTTTGACTGAAATTGCGATTACAGTATGTAATGTGATTAGTAGGACTGATCATTTTTGTGTCACAGTTTTCATTTTTCCTAAATGTTTGGGTTTGTACCAGCAGATTATTTGGCCAGTGCATCTCTGCAGCACTACAGAAATTGTGATTTGGTTCTGGTTCTGTTTGGATTATAAGGGCTGGACGATATGTTAAAATTTTCCAGCCGACCATCGTCATTGGCGATATCTTCGTCCTCCCTTCCGCCTCCTCCCGTCCTCTGGAGTCTCAGCTGGGAAACGTGCACAAGCGGCAAATTCACTGTGTTACCTGTGTGTCTTTATTACGTCCAATAAACAAAATAAACTCACATAATGTCAAGAAATTAAATACTCTCAAACCCATTTTCCCTTTTTAAACTTTTACCAAACTAAGACGAGCTTATCTGGCTCATTAACTCCGAGTTAAACATACTTCAGACTTAACAGAAAAACATGTAAAACTCACCTAAACTTTTCCAACAATCACCAACTCTGGTTTGGTTGAATTAAATCTTTAATTCACCGTCACTCTGCAGACCATCACATTAGCAAAATAAATTAGACAAATATCGCCCCAAAAATCGTCCAAAAATACCAAAACCACCGGCGATGGATTCAGCCCATCGTCAGTGGGCGATATATTCATCCAAACATAATGGTGCCATTAATTGTGCAGCCCTGTTGTTTTGTTTTGCAATCGATGCATGAATGATTCAAATATTCATGTAATATTTTGCAGAGTTTTAGGTCACGGTGGGCTGCTTTTATTTCATTTTATTAAAGTAGGAACAGAAGCCCTCAAAGTTAAAAGACAAAACAAATTTTGTACAAACAAAAATGCTGCACACGTCAGATTTATTATTTAATGGACATTTTTTCAAGTTGTCTTTTTTCTCTCTCATCATGGACACTGTAACATGTTACCTTAAATTTTTGATATTTTGTTTATAACACTATTATATAAAAACACAATTACAAGACAGAACATGTTCATGATGCAGCAGCTTCAGCAACGACAATAACAAGACTACAGAGACTAAAACGTCTTTATTTGTAAAGATCAACAGATCCTTGGTTTTAAATCCTGACAACTGTCATTTACTTTGTCAAATTCTTCTTTAAAAAGATGGAAAAGTTCAGCTGCAGGTTACTGCTGCACTTTATCATCTCTGAAGTCTTACTTTTTTCTTCTGACGTTTTTACTGGGAGAATTGTTGATCCTGCTTTTGATTTAACTCATTTCACTTCAGATTCAGACTTGTGAAATCGTGACACCAACAATCCCTCGGTATTAGATAATGATCACGCTACATTTGTAGTTGGATCAGATCTGGTTTTGGCGAGCATGCTGATTAGATAATTAATTTACATTCGTATTTCCATGTTTTTAGCTCTGGAGTGGAGAGACATGGGTAAACTAAATAACAGAGTAATTATTTACTACAAAAACACAAACAAGCAGATGGGAGGGATCTGTAAAGTCAGTGGTGGAGGGAGGGAGTGGGTGGGTGAAAATGTGCTGCTGTGCTGGATGTTGCTGCTGTAAGAAACAAAGAAAAAGTAAGAAAAAGCTCTGAGCAGAGGTGCCCAAAGATCTGCCCAAAGATTGGCTGTTGCTCTGGTTTAATATGCACGGGGCACACGGGGTCCAGGGGCGTCCCATGCCGCTGATTAAGCTCCTAATTGGTCTGCAGCCCTGGAGACAAAGCACAGCAACAGCAGTGTGAAACAAGCACAATGAGGTACGCACGACTGCTAAATGACTTTGTAGAAAAAAATGAAAAAATGAGTCACCGTAGGCTCATTCTCCAAATTTGTTTTTGTTCTGCTGATAGCTAAAGGAGACCCCCCCTGATGTAGACACAGTGTTTAGCCTGTTGACCTTTAATTAGCCATCCTGTGGCTGCGGAGCAACCTGCGTGCCAGAGCCCAGCAGCTCTGGAGGGGGGTCCATTGATGGGTAGTGGATGCAGAGGAACAAGCCACACTCACTGCTGAACATCAGATACGAGCATAAATAAAACATTCACGTTACTCCTTTAATGAAGTCTCACCCATCGGGTGTGATGATGAAAAATTAATGCAGCTGCTGAAGAAGTTGCTAACCAGTGGGAATGATTAGCGATTCTTTAAAAGCCAGTGTTGGCGGACTGTTTGTTAGAGGCTGGGAGATGTAGTGAAAACCATAAAACGAGATGAGAAACACGATAACATGTTTGTTTTGTAAGTCATATGTGGGTATGCAGGCAGATTTTTTGAAAAGATGCCAGGATTGCCTCAAAACATTAAAAAAAATCCAGAAACAGATTTCTTTATGTTGACACAATTAATGCAAATCTGTTTTTGATGACTTGCTGTATAAATATAGAATAAAAACACAGTCAAGGACAAAAAGAGAGCTGAGGTGTGTGTAACCAAGCCAAGTACAACAAATTTAAAGACACGTCTGCAAAGGTTTGAGCCACAGAGGAGCAAAATGCATTTTGACTGCTTTTTTCCTCAGTCTACAAAAAGTTGTTTTATTTTCAGAGACCAGTAAAAAGCAGCTTAGCTTGTGAGGCAGCTGGTTTCGCGAGATCATGAGATCACGTGAGAATCCATCTTGCCAGGCTCCAAGTTATCCGTTTGTGTTCGCACCAGAGGTGGTGCGAGCCAGTCAGCGTCCTCAGAGGGACGACTGGCAGCTGCGGGTGTGGTCGAGAAGCGTCCACGGAAACGAGTCGTTTACAGTGGCGGCTCTTGAAGAGGTTAGCATAGATAGCATAGCATCAGTTACATCAGAACTGGAGATTATTTCTTAACTGAGAGAAAAGCAAAGCTGAAGGCTTTTATCGATTGATTCGGGTTCGGTTGGGTGAGTTGATCTGATTGGTTGAAGTTAGGCCGTGTCAGACACGACAGATGGTTCATCCAGTCACCTGCCAGAAGTTTTCTCAAAAGTGCTCGTCCTTTTCCAAACAGTTTCTATGGATGGCTTCCTATCTTTTTTAAATATAATTTTTTGAGGGCTTCTAAAACTCAAAGATTCAAGTTTATCTCAAGAAGAAAAGAAAATTATCTCAACAAAACATTATTCGTTGGTAAAACTTTTTTTTTAAATGTAAGTTTGAGCTTAGTTCAAAAATCTGTTGATTTTTTTTATAGTGTAGGACTTCATAAATGAGGCAGAATTTATAAGCTCTTGTTTTTTGTCCCATCAGTAAAACAATCTACACATTTCTTAATCTTAAATTTTGCAGAATTTCTGGCGACCCAAAATAAAATCTCCTGTGTCCCACCTGTGGGTCACGACCCAGTGTTTGGGAATGACGGGTGCAATTTGGTGCAAGTACAAAACAAATGAACTGCCGGCCTTTATTGCACAGTGCAGTGTGTTGTGAAGTATGATCCCCGTACACCTCCAGCAGTCTGAAGTTGACCCTCAGCAGCGATCGTGGCGGGGCTACGTGCGAGGTCCCGGGCTGGAGTTGTGATATGCTCTGCTGCATGAAAGAGGGGGGGATCACTGATGCATAAAGAGGTGCCTTTGAGGAGATTTGCAGCACTTCCTTATCTCTCTATGTGAAAGACTAAAGCCTGGACCCTTCACTGTCACCGACTGTCACCCAGGGAACAGGCTGCTGGGAGATTTGTGCCAGATGCTGCGTCTGAAAGCGCCGTCGCATCAGTGGGACAAGGAGCTCTCATCTCCACTGTAGGGCTGTACGCTTTCACTGCGTATGTGTGTGTGTGTGAGTGTGTGTCGGTGCTCTTTGATGTCAGGCAGTACGCTGTGTCCCCCAGGTGTTCAACACCACACCAGGGTGGTGTATAGAGAAATCCTCCTCCCTGTCATCCACACTTACATGCTAGCTTTTTACACCCTTCACTCTCTGAGGGACTCACAGTGTCCACATATAACTTTTTATTCAGGGAGACTCCAGGTCCTGAAAAAGTCTGAAACGCTGATCTACTTTCACATTTCCTCATAAGTAGCTTGAAAAAAGCTGATTTTCTTTCCCAGGAAGTATATGTGGAATAAAACGTACGACATTACATATGCAGAAACGGTCCGCAGACGTGGAGTTACGTCTTTTTAAGGGTCGTTTTGGTCTTTGATAAATTACAAATTTATATCAGCATCATAGAACACCAAGGCCAAAACAAATGATAATTACATAATATGAAGACAAAACAGTATTAGTACAATTTAAATGATAATTAGCCTGATCAGCCACCATCAATCAATCAATCAATACACCAATAAACCATTAATCAAACCAGCAACTATCAGCAGTCAATGTCAGAGCAGTTACCTAGTGTTTCTCTATTTGTGACAAAACATTAAATAATATTGATATTAGCAGTTTGAATTAAATGGAAGCTCTGCAGAAATATTACACCAAACTCCATTTAAGAAATATGTCATTTTAACAATCACTTACATTTCTGCAAAAACACACAACTCTAGAAACACAAGATAAAGGGCGTCGCATGGTGACAGTCTTTTTGTCAATTCGGCATCAATATCATCTATGATTTCTGATCAATAAGGAAGTGGTTAGAAGAAAACAGGCGCTGTGTGAATATGGTGGATTGTTTGCCAGTGCGAGTTAGCAGGTCAGCTGTTAATGTCTACACATATATTTGAGGGATCAGGAGAAATCTCACACTACTTTTGATGTTGAGTGTTGTGACGGACATGCTTGGAAACGTGAGTTTATTTATTTTGTCGTGTCACGTGTAGTTTTAAATGAGGAAATCAGAAATTTTCTTTTAAGGGCACAACGGTCATTTTAAAACAAGACATACTAAACTGGCATGTGGAAAGTTAACGGTCCTCCAGATACGTGATTCCATTTACTTTTCGACTTTAAGGTCACAATTTCATTCAGCATTTCGATTTATTTGTTATTTTGATTATTGAAATATTATTGAATTCAATATTGAAACTGTGACATCGCTAATAATTGACTAATTCATTTTGAGTAATTTTTTAAAAGAATAAATGTAGAAATTCTCTCATTTCATCTTCTCAAATGTGAATATTTGCTGGTTTCTTTGGTCCTCTACAACAATAAAGTGAATATTTTTGGATTGTGCACAAAACAAGACTTTTCAGGACGTCATCTTCAGCTTAGGGAAACGGTGATCAAACATTTTGTACCATTTTTCTTGCATTTTATGGACTGAACAGCTAATCAGATTAATCAATAATGAAAATAATTGTTAGCTGCAGCCCTAATTCTAATCCTGGACACCATATTTTCTGTGGCTGCAGCTTTACATCTAATTAAAATATTCTTTTCTATTATTTTTTACTTTATCTCCCTCAAAATCAGCCCGACATGTCAAGTAGACACGAGGGTTTATAGATCATTTATTAAAGGAGGTTTTAATGTTTTTAGAAGCATTCAGTCTCATTTCATGGCTCAGCAGACATGTGAGGGATTAGAGGGAGTAAATGAGGCTGGTTTGTTGTGTCAGAGGTGATTTGGACTCTTATCAGTGGCGGAGCTGCAGATCTACTGGAGGCCTAAAGCTGACAGCCTTAATCGAACAGGAAAGCCAATAATGGTGACCACTTCAGTTAGCGTCTCTGGGTATTGTCTGTGTGCTCGGCGCATAATGAGCGACTGTACGCGGAGGGTCGCCTCTCATTGTGTCTCTTACTGTCTCATTTGTGTGGTGAGAGTATTGTGTGAGTCTGTCTCTGTTTGCCTTGAATGGACGGACAGAAGACTAAAGTGTCGTCTCTGTTTGTGCTCTTAATCAGAGCCTGAGCACCGAATGATGCGAGGACCCTTTTTCTTCTTCTTTGCCGTCTTCAGTCGTGTTTTCTGAGGAGCTAAATGTGCTCAGAAGTGAAACTCATGGTGAAAAAGTACGTGTGATATAGTTTTCAGCGATGGGAGTTTGGCCACACCCACCAAAAACTTGTTTCACTGACATGCACACATGTATCGTGGCCAGACGGACAAAAAAGTCTCTTGGAGTCAGAAACTAACCGCAACAGGAAGTCGGCCATTTTGAATTAAGTGGTCAATTTTGTTGTATTTTAACCTCCGACAGAATCAGAGTGACTTCAAAACCAGCGTGTGCCATCTAGACCACTTTGTGATAAAAGTTAGTAAAAGATTTAGCCGTCGTGGAACGGTGTGGCAGTGGCGTTGGGTTTTAATGTCTCGCCATGAAACAGGAAATTGTTGTAACTTTGGTGTAAATGATCTGATCCGCACCAAACTACACATATTTGATAGAAGTCCCAGTCTGAACACATCTACAAGACAATCAGGAGTCGTAGTCATAGCGCCACCTAATGCAGACAGGAAGTGACATTAAACTCCTTTCTACAGTGTCAAAAGTGGGTGAAAATTCAGAGCCTCATCGACCAACCAGCATTCAGCAATCCGGCGACTGGCACTGGCGCCCGTCCAGCGCTGCTTGCAGCTTTAATTCTGTCTGTATCCTCTCTGACATGCTCTGCCTTCTCTATAAATGTTTTACTGGGGTTAAAAGTGCTACATAACAGCCTAGATCATTACCAAATTAATTTTAAGACTTTACGGTAATCACGCTAAACAAATTAGACGAGTCCCGAGAATTTATTTGTGGCGCCAGGTGAGATCTGTTATACAATCAGCTGCATTTCTCTAAGGATATAAAGGAAGAGCGTTTTATTGCACAGAAAAAGTAGAGTCGCTGCTCTCACTGTGCACATAACACGAGCAGCCACATCCTCTGTGTTTACTCTGTGGAACTGTTGGTATTTATGGGAAATGTGGTCTTAATTTTTAGAGAAGGTTGCGCTCCATCAGTCTGTCCTTTTTCATGTTCCTTGTGAGGAAAAGCAGAGAGGAAAGTGGATGAGAGGAGACAGAAGTGAACAGAGATGACTAAGCTTAGCGTGTTAGCACGCTCAGATTTTCTCATTACGAACAGTCGCTGTGTAGATGTGTCATTATTAGTTGAGCCTGCAGGCGTTTGGCCCGAGAAACAGGCAAATTATTGGGCAAATTAAAAAAAAAAAAAGACCTGATGATGGTGCTGGATGACAAAGTTAAAGGGATAATTCTCCCTCATGCTGATTGAGGGTCGACTGGGGCTTTATGGAGACATTTTATGTTTTTATTCTGTAGTTTTTTACATTTAAAAACTGGTCACTTCCATTGTTTGGGGGATTCTGCAACACTGTTTTCATTAGATAATGACTGAACTTTAATTTTTGTGCGAACTATCCCTTCAAATAATAAATTTTGCCAGTTTTAGTTTTTTAAATAAAGTTCTCGTACAGCTGCTTCTGTGCAGACGTTTGAGATGTTTGGGGTTTCCTGTATTCCTTAACGTAAGGTAGCAACAGCATTTTGTTATTGGCACCAAAACATATTATTTTGGCACAAATATGAAAAATATTCCAGTGATATCCAGCCCTGCTGTGACGCCTGGCACGATGGCAGCACTCAAATCTTCTGGATCACAAAGGAGAGAAGGATGAAGAGAAATGATTTAAACTCTAACATTAGCCTGGAAGTGATCTCCAGTGTTTTTTATTTAACTGCAGCTTTATTGTTGTTTGAATAATGACACAATAATGGTTAAATAATGGATAATGTGGAGAAGTTAATCAGCTGTTTGAAATGTAATTGTGTTTGCAGTTGAACTGGGAAAGTCTCGCTCCCTGCCCCCGTCTGGACGGTCATTTGGGGTCTTGTTGTCCAGTCGCAGGCCTGATCCTGTCAACACGTCCAAATATTCTGGACTGGTGTGTGTGTGTGTGTGTTTTCTGAATGAATTAGCTCTGTATCATCCAGACACAGACAGCAGACAGCCACAAATATATGCACACACACACACACACACACACACACACACACACACACACACAGGCAGCAGTGTTGGTTGTCAGGGTCCACAGATCATGGGTCATGTGTGTCTGTGCTTTAGTCCGTGCAGCATAAAGTCACAACAGGAACAGATAAGACCGGTCCCAGGTTGGCTTTGGAAGCCAAATCCCCGGCAGCCCCCCAGTGCTAATCGGCTTAGCTGAAAAGTTAGCAGCACGGCCCCAAAGAGACACAACATTTTTTACACTGACTTCTGTGACATATTTTGCGCTCCGGCCTCC
>JAJHUR010129058.1:0-10260 GCA_027495735.1 Lutjanus campechanus | reverse complement strand
CTGTCTGTCTGTGTGTGTGTGTCTGCTTACGTGCATGCAGCACTGTGTCAGCGCTGTAAAAAGTGTCCTTTCATCTCTCTCTGCTTAAAACATCTGACAAATATGTGGAATAAGTTTGTAGTTTGAAGACAGTCACAAACTAAGATGGTGAGGTGGAATAAAGACGCAACGGTCCCGTCTTGAACAGGCTGTGCAAAATAGGTTTATGGTTCAAGTGAGTTGTTGCACCTCGCCCCCTCCTCCCCTGCCTCGAGGAAGCTCAGGCAGGCTGCACAAGATGAGCACAACGTGATAAATTGACAATAACAAGCAACGACGAGTCCTCCACTGTAAGTTGATGTTTATAACTGTCAGTCAAAGTAAAGTTCAGCCTGTTCTCCTGAAAACTAAAACCCACTGCTCTGAAAATACACACTGGAGTTTGAGTTCAGTGTCTGCTTGCCAAACTCCATTCACGTTTTGCTCAATTTAACTGTTATAAACATCTACTCCTTCTAAAAGATTAGTAATGCTGTCTAATGACTGATGAATAGACTCATTCGGCAAACATTCGGCATTAATTTGAACTCTGATTAACGTGACAAAACAAAAACAAGTTACAGGCCGTAATAGAAATTTTAAAAGGGGACACTGCAGCTGTAGCTTTGTTTTCAGAGTTTGCTTAATCTCTGATGACATATCAGAGATGAATATTTTCAGAGTGATGTATTTTTAAGATGTTTTTTCACAACAGTTAGAGTGAAATCTGTTAAAACTTGAGCAGACTGTCAAGAGGCGAAGTCCCTCCCCTTCTGGTGTGTCCCTCATTTCAGAGGAAATATGTATGGGAGTCAACAGCAAAAGACCATTAATCTTTTGATCCTGTTTGAATTGGGCCATAAATTACACAAATGACGCTTGTGACAATTCTACAAGAAAGTCAATTTAATTTCTTCTGTTGTTGTTGAAAACCTCCCTGACTGTACATCATCTGATTCTTTGTAGTCTTGTATAAACCAGAGCTCTCTCCACAGTGATCAGCTCTGGAGAGAAGTCTGGCTCCACATGTGATGATTTTGTTACAGGGGGAAAAAAAATGCTGTCTTGTTTGTCCTTCTCTAAACCAATCACAATCGTCTTTGGCAGAGCTAAGCCCAGGATGCAGGATGATAGCGCCCCTGCAAAATAACATTGTTTTGGTTGAACATTTGCATGTCGGGAGGCGAGCCGGGGGAATTAAAATGACTCCATCACTGCAAAAGAAAAGGTAACAGCAGACTTATACCCGTAAAAGTGCATCTGGAGAGCATAGATGACTTATTAAAAATGTGTGTTGAGTAAATGACTCACTTTCAACAGCATGTTAGGTAATAATATTTTTAATTCTCCAGGGAGATTTTAGCACCGACCAACTGTAGGGCTCTGTGAAATCTGTGTTATGGTTTTTCATAAATCATGAAGTCTTCTGTATTTTAAAGCACTTGCATGAAGTAAATAACAAAACTCCCTGAGGATACGTGGATGATTTAGGGTTCCACTGTATGTATGATCTCATCACTTCCAAGCACACGGTGTATCTCTTCAAAACAAACTGTCATTGTATAATTGAGCAGTCCGTCCAGGAAGTTGTGATTTTGCAACGCAAATTCGACTTATCTCTGTAAATTCTGCACAATTTCTGCAAGCTTCACAAATCATAGAAGTCCCCTGCACAAATGTCTCAATGAACAGACTCAATGGTTTATTGTAATGTTTATTTTTAATTTTGACATTAAATTGTGTATTTTAGGCTGCAATAATTCCAAAAAAGCCTGTGAAATCCTGGAGGGACTGACGGAGGAACGTGTATTCTGTTGCATGAGAACCAGAAGAAGCAGCGGCGTGTAGTTACCTGGTTATCGTGGCTGGGCAGGGCGCAGTAGCCCGGCTCCGTCCTGCGGAGGAGGCGTGGTGAATGAGTACGGAAAGGCCGAGGGGAGTGGGAGCAGACGGAGCGCGGAGAGGGGGAGCGGATGGAGCGTGGTGATGGGGATCGGATAGAGCGGGACGGCGAGTATGTGATGGACTGGGATTGGGAGACGTGGCCGTGGTGGTTTTGTTTGGGCGGGCGGGGGGAGCGAGGTGGCAGATCGGGCGGTTTGAAAGGGTCGACCAGGTCTATCTCGGTGAGGATCGGGGGCGGGGGGATGAAATCGAGCTCCTCCTCCGGCGGGAGGATTTGCATTTCTGCGGCGTCGAGTTCGGCGAGTTCCGCCTTCGACAAGTGGTCCACGATGCCGGCGCCGAATGAGTCGCCCACCACATTGATGGAGGTACGCATTCTGTCACTGGGTGGACAAACAGTATCAGTGTCAGCGAGTGAAACAGCTGAATAACACCTTTATTACACCCTTATGACCCCTCTCACAAACTGAAGAAGCGTCAGAGCGATGCTACACCTCTGACTCATACACCCGCCACACGCCTCTCAGACACCTGACTCACAGCAGCCAGTCGACAGCGATGAGCAGACTGATGTCCTGAGTGGGCAGGCCCACGGCCGTCAGGATCAGCAGCATGGTAACCAGTCCAGCACTGGGAATACTGGCAGCTCCAACACTGGCCAGGGTGGCAGTCATACTGTGGAGGAAAAAGAAGAAAACACATCCATCTTCAGAATCAACCAGAAAATGATAGAGCAGCGGGGTCAAACTCATTTTAGTTTATGGGCCACACACAGCCTGACTGGATCTCAAGCGGGCCAAACCAGTAAAACCACCGTATAACAACCTATAAACAATTCCAAACTGTAGATAAGAAGTACAAGTCCTCAGATTAGATGCTGGGTCTGCAAGAGTTTTATAGACTTCCCACAAATTTCACCACAATCCCTGCTTAGTGAAGTTAAAAAGTTGTCCAGGACTGTATTACTTTCAACCACACATACACAAATACAGTATAATATCTTAAATAAACCTATTAGAGTCGTAGACTGCACAGAATATACCATAATGCATGAGATGTAACGTCTGTGCCACTGAACTGCTCTTATCTGGAAGAATTTTGCAAATATTTTGTTGGAATAACTTCCGATTTCCTAAAAATCGAAATACCATCTGACTCTACAGTGTCGATCTTTATTTACTCGCAGGCACATCAGGGAAACATGAATTCTACAGAACTGTAAATCTGAACTTTCTCTTTTACAGAAGCAATGGTGCAGCAAATTCACATCCTGTAGTGAACCTGAAAAGATGTGAGGAGGAAAACCAGCACTGTATGAAGGCCTCACTACCATCATTACATCCCACTGGCTACTGAATTAGTCTTCCTGTGCTCCCGTTGTCTGTTGCATGTTGTAATATAAACTGTATTAACTAGGGCTGCACAATTAATTGCAATATGGCCGAATGCAATATACAAATCACAGAACCAAAAACAAATCACAATTTTTTGAAAAAGTAAAAAATGTGAGAAAACAGCAGTAAAATGAAGTGCTGTAGTGCTGCAGAAACGAGACGACCTGGCCTTCATGTCTTGTTCTCCAGATGAAAGAAAACATGTTGTTTGGTTCGGACCCCAAAAAATGTCACATGACTGCGCCTGATTTAGGGACTTTAATTGTCAGTAGTTTGCTTTTTTAAAATCAAAATTACAAAACCAAACACAAACCAGCCGTAGCCAAACATTTTCCCACCACTGTAAATCTCTCACATCTCATTATATCCTTATAATATAAACTAAGAATATGCTCCATAAAAACTTGTGTAAAAATGTTGCTTTGCAGCAGTCAGACAAAAAGAGAAACCACATTTAATGCTGAAAATCACTGATTCACTGAGCGAACTGCCTCCACTGCTGATTCAACATTCTTAATCACCCGGACGGCCGCCAATAAACCTAATTAGTCCAATTAACTCGGTGTGTCAGAGCCCCGAAAGGCTGAGCACGAGTTTCTAATATAACCAGAGACGAATGTGCCAGTTCAGCTGATTTATGAAGAGACGCAGACAAACTGAAGACAGTCACTGACATGCACAGATATTTGGGTTGACAATGGCAACGTGGCAAGAAGTTTGGTTGAATTTATTTTGGAATATAATATACAGTAGTATGTGGATTCATATTTTGTCTTTCAGTCTCAAAACACTAATCTGAAATTGATGATTTCAGCTTCGGCTGGTTCTGACAGTTCTGTGTGCTAAGTTATGATTATAAATCAAAAGACTTCATGCATCTGTGAAATATATCAGTTAAAGCTGCTGCAAGGAACTTTCAGAATTTGTTGGTTTTGGCTCCTGTGGATAAAACGGTAGTATTTCCATCACCATGACAGCGTTTGGTGATTGGACGAAAATAACGCCAATCAACGATGGGCTGAATTCATCGTCGTTTTTTTATTGGCTGATTTTTGGGACGATATTTGCGACAGCTGTTGCTCCTCAGCTCACTCTCATCCACCACATCAGCGTGGGTGCTCTGAGCTGGGTGAGGAGTGAGAGGTAAACACCCTGCAGAGACTTTTTGCACTCCTTTTCACGCAGTGAATTAAGAGTGAATCAGAGTTGGTGGTTGTTGGAAGAGTGGACGGACTAACAAAGCTGGTTTAGGTGAGTTTTACATGTTTTATGAGGAGTTAACGAGCCAATTAAGCTCGTTTTAGTTCAGTAAAAGAGAGAAACTTGAATTCAGAAGGTGTAGAGTTTTATTTCTCTGTTTATAAAGGAAAATAGGTGTGAGGATATTAAATTTACTTTGTATTAAATAAACTTTGTGAGTTTATTTTGTTTATTGGATGCAGTGAATGTATGCAGTGTGCGTGAATTTGCTCCCAGCTGAGACTCAAGAAGATGGGGGGAGAATATATCGTTAATCGCTGATGGATGGACTGAAGCTGGCCGCCCAACCCTACGCCATAACCACAAAATATAACATCAAAATCTCCTCCTGCTTTCTTTCAACGTACTTCTCACTGTAACTCTGCCTCGAAAAATGTCAACACAGGCCTGTTTCATCTGATTTTTTTAAGGAGAATCCAACCCGGCAGCAGCCATTAACAATAACTACGTAGAAACAGACAATCTTCTCACTGATTGGTTGGAAAAAGCCACTGAAAAGTATAATCCTTTCCTACATTACAGCGTTATTACACAGGATGCCACCACAGCAATGACGTCTTGTTTTACTTCCGACATCAACCTGGATTCGTCTATAGGATTAAAAGGTCGACATAGACTTAAAGCCCCATTATGTAACTATTCTACCTTAAAATAACAGTTTCAAAATGATGTTGACTTTATAATAGAATGATTGGTGCCTCTGTCATTCCCACAAACAACCAGTTTTATTTTGTTTCTGTCAAGTTTGAAAGAAGCAATGATGTTAAAACCACAGTTTAGCAAAGGGAGTGTGGTTATTTGTGGCATTTTTCTAAGCTTTTGATCTGTTTTATCTTGGTGCTGTGATGCACACTGACTGACAATGACTGCTCGACTGGAAGACTTTCAATCAACTGAAGGGTCTCGGGGGGGCAGCACTAGATTTTGATGAGACTGTATCATATTTTACAGAGAAAATGTTTTCTGGTTTTCCCTCTGATGTCCTCTGGCTGCTCTGCCTCAACTCTCCGTGATTTACAGAGTTTCCTGACGTACGGCGAAGTAAACTGCTGCCAAATGTATCTGTTTTTAGCTAGTTGGCACGTAGCCACGCTGCCCCAGCTGGGTGTTCAGAGCCAGGGGTTAAATTGTCTGGGGTTCAGCCCAAACAGCCCCGTCAGTGAGACAGCACAGTGACAGGTGGATGGCACTGTAGGAAGAAAGATAACTCAGAAACTGACAGGTTTAATAACAGAAGGTAAATTGTTCTGATATTGTGCTTAAAAATGTGATATTTTGGATATTTGATACAGATACACAGGAGTGTGCACTCACAGATTTTATTGTCGTCAGCTGTAGCATCTGGAACGACTTTATTTAGCGCTTTAGTGTTCAGAGGTTTGTGTCATCGCGGTTTATTTTATTTACAGTTTGTCAGATGATATCTATCAGATTTTCCAATTTATGTGAGCACGTGTGCACCGATGGCAATCTTGAAACTGCAGAATAGGGGTCTTTATGGGTCAAAACTCAAGACCCGTTCAGATCCACGTTTTATACGATCAGTCAGATCAGGTCGGTTCCCATCTTGGGTCTGTTTAACATTATGCTTAAAACAGGTACAGACTGGATCTGAGGAAAGAAGACGGTAATCAGACAGCGCTGATCATGATGGAAGTGCTGCGTGTCTGTATTGTAACTTACACCTGTGGCCACAAGATGGTGCCAGATTACCTGTGCAGGTGAGCGCACCTGCTCAGGAGGTGAAGGTCCACAGAGCAGAGTGAAGAGGACAGACGGTAACACATTAACAGAAGGCATTGACACTCTGACTTGCAACCATTTTTTTCCCTTTGGCCACTCGAGGTATTGCAGCGAAAAAGAGGCGAACTGCAAACAAGTTACGACTCTTTCTGTGATGAATTTTTGATCCGTGAAAGCGATTTAAAAATCTGTGACGTCATTATAAGATAAAAGATCAAATAAAAAAGGCAGGAAGTTACGTCACAGAAACATGAGGGAGAACTACAAAATAAAACAGGAAATTACTTAAAAAAACAAAAACAAACCCAAACCATGACACCATCTGTGACTGAAACATTTTTTTTTTAAAGTAGCTTGTCTCATTTTTCTGATTTTATCTCAAATTTTCTGCCTCTGCTCATCGAGCTGCACAATAACAAGAGTAGTTCAATGCACTCAGCTCGCAGGCTGTCAGAGTTTGTTGCTGGTTGCATCCACTCAGCAACTGACATGGATTTTTTTTATGACTGGTGTGTGTAATTAATTGTGCAATTTTTGTAATAAGCAACCAAACTCAGTACAGAAGACCCTAAATTACTTGGTTAAAAAGGTTATTGTAGATTTTGATTTTCCAGATACTTTAAACATTTGGTGAAAAAAGACTCAAGTAATTTTTAAGTAAATATTTTTGTACTCTAACTCAAGTAGTTATTTCAATGTCTACTTTTACTTCTACTTGAGTATTTGTTTTTGCAAAGTAACAGTACTTTTACAGTTTTTGGCTACTCTACTCACTTCTGCCTAATGACTTAATTCTACCAGGCACGGTTGTGAAACCGGATTACATAACTTTCTTAACTACGTAGCTTTCTTATCCCTGGGAGAAGCACAAAAAGTAAGGAAAGACGACCAAATGAACAAAATCTGAGCAAGTTAACATGATCAAGTGGGCAAAACGCTCCACTGCTGCTGGTTGGACATGACATGAGGGTAAATCAACAGGTAAATCTTACACACTAGGGTTACTTTAACATCACAGTAGATATTTCAACTTTCTCCATTACAAAGATATCAACAGAAAACTGCAGAATTCTGCATTAAATTTCCATAATATGACTAAATTAAAAAATCAAATAAAACCATCTTTTGCCTGAAACCATTTTTGATGGTTGGCAGCCGTTTGGACCACAGATTACACACGTGTGTGGTCTGCTTTTGTGGTTTGCAGTCACAGAAACAGGTCTCACAGCAACAACCTGGTATTTGCATGAATTAATTTGACCACATCACGCACGCAACCTTTGCATGAAAGTAGCATCCGAAGAGGAAAGGGAGGAAATGATTATTGCTGTCCTTACGTCCACAACAAAACAAAATCTCTTAATGTTAACTGCCTTCTTTTGAGACTTAAATCTTTAATGCTCAGAAGAATGTAGCTTGTCATGGCACGTCTGCAATTACAGGAATTATCACTTTGTGTTGGTCTCAGATGTGACTGCAGGCCAGTTTGGACACTGTTCGACATCCTCGTGTTTACTGCGTGACGCTGTTTGGCTGATCTCACGAGCTCTGCATTACATCTCAATCATGTTTTTTGACAAACTGCAGTGCTTATTAACACCTCCGCTGTGAGAGCGGGAGATTAAGTGGAACATTCGAGAGATTTACACGCCACATCTGGATCTTATTTTACAACAATTTCACCACACATGATGATACAACAGTCACACAGCACTGCTGAAAATTAGATTCTGGAATTTGGTCGTTGATGAAAAACGATACAATAAACAACTTCAAAGTGCTGAGCATCATTTGTAACCCGCGGCAACAACAGGCAGAGTTAGACTGGTTCCAATCAAACAAACAGTTTTGCTAAAACCTCAGAAATGAGAAACGAATATTTCATTACTTCCTTACTGCATACATGTGGATTTTTAGGCTGCCGTTCATGACTGGCTCACAGTGTCAAAAGTCATATGGAAATGTTTTTGGAACTTTGTTTACACTTTTCTTGTTTTGGCTGCATATTTATAATTAAGGATAGCATTACAACTTGGACATACACAACATGTGGCATTTAAAATCAACAAAATTAAAGGAACTTTCACATTGTGTTAGTTTTCGGAGGACAAAAGCGGTAAAAGCGGTGTTTCCACTGCCATAACCACTAAATATGACATTAAAAATAAAATTATCTACATATAAATCTCCTCCTGCTTGATTTTAAGTGGGTAACGTACTGCTCACTGTAACTTTGCCTGGGAAAATGTTAAGACAGGCTCTTCCGGCCTTCAGTGATCTGATTTCAAGGAGAATCTGACCCGGGAGCGGTCGTTAAGAATAACTATGATGGTCTTGTTTGCTCCTCACCTGACAGTGACGATCTGTCCGCCATCCAGCGTGATGTCATTCATCTGGGCGATAAAGATGGCTGCCACGGCCTCATACAGCGCAGTGCCGTCCATATTAATGGTAGCACCTATGGGCAGCACGAAGCGAGTCACACGCTTGTCGATCTTCAGATTTTCCTCCAGGCAGCGGAAGGTGACAGGTAACGTCCCCGCGCTGAGAGAAGAAGAAGAAGAAGAAGAAGAAGAAGAAGAAGAAGAAGAAGAAGAAGAAGAAGAAGAAGAAGAGGCCCCACAAGATGGCAGGTTAGAAAAAAAAAGGTGCAGATGTACAAAGTGCAGCAGCAAAGTGACTGCTGAAGGACATAAAATAGGTAGACAGGTGGTGAAAGACAAACAGTGCAGAGGTGAGGAGGGAGGTGAGGGGGTAAAAAAGAAAGCAGGAGAAATTTGAGTCGGCTGACAGCCTCCTCCTGACAGCTGGTGCAGGCCACTGTTGCAATCCTCCGACATGTGAATTAAAGGAATTTGATTCCCGGCCCTGCTGAGCTCGGGTCATAATATAATTAGAGAAAACGTTGATAGGATTACCCATATTCACTAAAGCCTCAGTAATGTGCCAAAATGACAGTTGGTTTCAGCGGCGATGCAGAATCCCAGGTGGGCCGAGCCAAGCCGAGCCGGGGCAGGATACAACGGGGCCAGTTTGGCTGCTGACGACTAATCCGAAGGCTTAGACGTTTACAACACAGGATCTGTCTGACATGGACTTGTCTATGATAGCCTGCGCTTACACACATTTTGGCTCCGCTGTCCTGATTTGTCCGTTCAGTTGCGTAAACACAGAATTTTGCCTTCAGCCTTTCCAGATTTAACCCAAATAGCTGCGAGCGAGTAACAGGCTACACCGATCAATCATAGTGACTACAGCAGCTGCTCCAGGAAAAGATGTTGTAAAGAAAACATGTGACACACATGTGTTAACACATGCCCCAACACACACATCCACACACACACATCCACACACACTCTTACTTCCAGCTGTCCTACCTGCTCGCGGTGCCCAGAGCTGTGATCCAGGCCTGGAAGATCCCAGAGTAGAAGGTGAAGGGGCTTTTTCTGGTGGTGGCGAAGAATATGGCAGGTAGGATCAAACCGCCGTGGATCACCAGCCCCACCATGACGGTCACCATGTACATACCCAGCTGCCTGGCCACCACCTCCAGATCTCCGATGGCCGCAATCTTCCCCGCAATCAGGGAGGCGATGCCAACAGGAGAGTACCTGAACACAGAGAAAACTGTGGATTACTGTCTATTGTTCTTCATTACATCATAATACCTCATGTTTTCTTGTGACAGCAGCATGTTTACTGCTGTGATGCATCAGCTTTTCTTCTAACAACATCCAGTCAGTGTTTGTGAACTGACGACACTAACTATTAAAGTTTTAAAGTGAAATTCTTTCTCATTCTTACTTGATATACGACTTCAGCTGCTCAACAGTCCTGTTTGGTCTCTGTTGTCGTATTTTATGCTTCATAATGCACCACACATTTTCAATGGGAGACAGGTCTGGACTGCAGGCAGGTCAGTCTAGTACCTGAACTCTTT